>JAIKVB010001326.1:0-13773 GCA_024679045.1 Phytophthora brassicae
GACTGCAGCTTCGCGCTATCGATGCGACTGCCGTGTCGCCATGCCATCGCATATCGGAAGTTTGTCGGGTGCTGTGATCCCTTGGAAGGCCATCGACGAGAGGTAAGCACACACATGTATACTATGTGAGCAAAAACTAACAACGATCTCTCGTGATCTGCAGGTGGATGAGTGTGGACGCGCCGATAACGTCCATCAAACAGCTCTCGACGTGGAGAAGTCAAGACGTGTGAAGAAGAAGTTGCGGACACATGCAGAGCGTTACCGAGAGGCTGTGCGTGCCACACAATTAATTTCGAGTCAACTTGCCGACATTGAGGAGCCGGATGCATTCTACCTGGCACTCGACTGGGTCCAAGACATGTGGCGAACTCTCAAAGCAGGTGCGCCCCAAAGAAGGACATGCGAGTTGTCAAATGGTGATGTGCCAGTTTTCCGGTGCATCTCCAACTCTCTGGATAGTGCAAGCAGTTTGGATTCTGACCGACCGATGGGAAAGACTGCGCGTCATACAATGCAATTGAGTGTGAAGGTGAGTCGACCAGGTCGAAAGAAGAAGGACCACAAACAGGCTGCAGTCGATGAGCGCGCCAGTCGTCGCTGGTACAAGACGTCTGAAAGGATAAGGCCGGGTATCGTAGTCTAAAGGACCTGATGGATGCGCTTGACCGACACCAGCCAAGCCTATCATAAACAAGCGAGCGACTCGGCTGTGTAATAGTTAAGGGCGCAAGCACCGGGCAGAAGATGATCGTGTACAAAAGGCTGAATAATCCTGTGCTCATACTGGACGCATTCTTCGTCCTACCACCAAGTCTTCTCAAGGCCTGCTTAGCCGCATTCCCATCGGCCAACAATGAAGACGAGGCGATCACTCTATACGATGACGCAGAGAACGCTAACCCCTGCAGTACCAAGACCGTGGAAGTTGTGCACATCAAGGACATCGGCTACTTCTCAAGGAGCCAGATCGAACTATTTAGGCGGGTTGAGAATGTGAAGAAAGCGTGCGAGCTCGGTGAGAATTTGAAAGCGTGGTTATTGCAGGAGGTCATGACGCATGTATGCACAATGAGGTGCGCTTGGTCGCCGACCGCGTGGAGAAAACATATCCGTACGCCAAAATCGCAGGGCTCGAAGCGGTTCCTGATCATTACTTTTCGATGCTGTATCGAGCTACACCACCTGTTTGGATAAGCGACTCGTTCATCCGATCGCTTTGCCAGCGTTTAATTCAAGGCGGGATCCTGCAGAACGAACCGACAGGAGCCGAGTGTGGACACCGTCTCGAAGAGAACCCAGACACAGTCGACAGCGATCAAGGACTGAAACGCCGTCACCGCTCCTGTAAAGTGTGCGCGATTTACAAGTCGAAGCCCAGGAAGTACACAAAGTATTTCTGTCCGGAGTGCTCCGTCGGCAACAAACGGTACGTGTATTTCAATCGTTGTCTAAACCTGCTGTGTAATTCTAACATCTATTTATAGCAAGTATATTGCAATGTAGTCCGTGATGGGCGCGGGAAGGCGTGCTATCATATCTGGCACGACGACTGGAGCAACGGTAACGATGTCCTCCGAACTCTGCTGATGGAGCACAAGTCCCGCGACCGACACCCGCCAACGCACCCGGGCAAGAAGCAACGACGCCGAGCGGCTTCGCACGACAGCGAAGATGACAATATTAGGAGGAAGAAGAAAGAGGAGTCGTAGGTAGTGCAGCAAAGCGTGGAGTGTAGCTACCTGCAATCAAGGAATTGTTAGTCTTTCTGATGTTCAAGTCTTTCTTGATGATCAACCAACATAAGTCCTGCACTGTTTATTGGGGTGTCCGTTTTCTGAGGTGTTGCAAACTTCCTACTCTCCGGCTTTTTTCATTTTGACCACTAATAAATGAGGAAAAACGGACATACACTTGATTGCACTGCGCCCTATCTGCAAGAGAACGCATGGACATATCAGAAAGACTTGAACATCAGAAAGACTAACAATTTCTTGATTGCTGGTAGCTACACTCCACGCTTGCTGCAGGTTTTCCGTCAGCTCGGTTTGCCGGCATACAGGGTGCAAAACTACAGCCGAAGCGTACACGCAACGGACAGGTTCCGGTGGTCGACACGTCTATATTGATGAAGGTGAAGGAAGCTGTCGAATTGGACACTATAGAAACAGCGCCGTCAACTTCAAGGACGCACACTGGTGCGCCATTATCGTTAAATCGGTGGATATGCGCATCTACTACTACGATTCCCTCATTCAGACAGCCTACTCTGAGCCTACGAGAGATCTCGCCAACAGCATCAAGCGGCTGGAGTTGCCGGAGTTTGACGTCGTGGCGTTGACGAACCCCTGCCAGAAGGACGTTTACAATTGTGGCGTTTTTGTATGCTGGATTTTATCAGAGACGTTGTAGACTACGCATCCAGTTTGTTCACCGCCAACACGATGACCGCTCGCCTGTTCGAGCTATTCTACTACATTCTGACTGGCAAGCTCGAGGTTCTATTAGCGCGCAAGCCTGCGAATATGCGCTACCCGCTCGGTGCTGGACATGCGAACAGCAAGAATTCAATGCACTCTACGTCAAGCGCCTACAACGAAGAAGTGCACGGACCATGCTTCACGATTTGCAGTATAATCAGAGCCGGGGCGTCCAGGTCTTACAGGTGAGTGGCAGTGCTGCTGTTCCTATAGGAATATAAGCGTTTGGTTACGCTACCATAGTATAGTCAGAGCTAACTTCAGTACACTTGCTTTGACTCTTTGCTCCATTATTTACCATTGTACTACCTACTTCGAAGATGATACTACGGGCAGTGGTCTGCTGCCCGTAGTATGGCAGCAGACCACTGTCAATGATGGACGTGTCGGATGGCCACGAGCTTCGTCTTCAAAAATGATCATGCCATGTGGGGAAGATACGCACGTATCTTCCCCATATGGCTTCATGGATTTGCTCAGGAGATCTGAGTCCTGGACGTGTCCTGGTACCGCCTTGGACATGTCCACGCTTATTTCCCTTGGTCGCAACACCTGCCAATCGGAAAACAAAAGTATCATTAAATTATGTTCTACCTTAATATTAAAAGCATCATTCTCCAGTTTTTGTAACTCCAGTATAGGAAAATGTAAGGCTCCGTAACTTGTGTAGCTTACTTTTCCACTTACAATATTTTGACAACCCAATTTATAGTCAGTAAACCTACCATCTTCGTTCAACGAGATTGAAACTGAACACGTATCGCATCCTCGTTACACCTATAAACGCCATACTATTGGTCAAAATAAATCTGATCGCAGCGGTTTTCTCCCTTCGCTCACAAGCCATCCGCCCCTCGTCTTGGAGATACTTAATATGAGGAGCAACGCGCTTTTGCCTGTTGATACTTCGATAACCATACAGACGCCATCTCGTGGAAATCTCGACGGAGATCAAGTTCGTAGTGCCTGTACTTCCATCAAGACAAAGAAGGCGTACCGAAGTTACGTTAATGGTATATTCAAATGGATTCGGGCTACTCAAGACAATTCCGACGAATTTTTTTGCGAAGATGGCATTTTGAACCTGGGTGTATTCCTCCCTGAACACTTCGAGACGTTTTTGCTGCATAAGATGAATGCAGGTAAAGTCAAAGTGTCGACTCTAAGTGGGTACAGAAGTGCTATTAAAGATGTTTATCGTCAAAAACGGGTGGACGTTCCAACGGAGTACTTGGATGACATGAAAACATTTCTTAGAGGGCTCAAGCGAGTGGAAACGGAGGCGGACCAAGACGGAGGATCAAGAAGAGTTGACAAAGAACCGCTAACTTTTTCACTCTTTATCGAGCTGGCTAAGCGCTCGCTTTTATTGAGCGACAATGTGTTCACACATTTATTCCTACTAACACAATGGAATTTAATGTGCCGCTCTAAATCAGTTGAAACTTTGCACATATCCCACTTTCGTTGCGCAAACGATAGCGTCGGTTGTATCCTCCATAAGACTAAAAAACCAGGAGGGAACTGGTCCTAAGGACCCCCGCACATTTACGCGAATCCTTTTCAGCCCATTTGCTGCTGGATGTTATCCCTCGGGGTTTACCTAGCTTCAAACCCGACGCTAGTTCCAGGAAAATTATTTCCAGGTTCGAATCAAAAGTCAAGATTTTGCAAGATAATTGGAAACATATTGGAGGAAATTACTGGCGAAAAAACGTATGGGACTCATTCTATTCGAAAAGGAGTAGCGACTTATGCAAGCAGTGGCAGCACGGGTGGTCCATCTATTGTCAGTGTTTGTTTGCGGTGTGGATGGTCACTGGGTGGCGTTCAGGATAGGTACTTCCGATATGAAGCTGCTGATGATCAGTACCTCGGTCGAGTTGTGGCTGGTCTACCACAAAATAGCGCTCGATTTTCTGTGTTACCGCCACACTTTGTGGAGCCACAAAATGAGTTTATTCGACACTGCACCAATCAAATGTTTCCTACACTGGAAACAAACGCGCACATTGCTCCTGTCCTACAATTGTGCCTTGCATCCGTAGTAATGCACGCTGACTTTCTTCGTCGGAACCTCCTGTCAAAATACGCTATGTTAGCGTCGTACATTTTTCGCAACCCCAACATCCGGACAAAACTCACAAAGATGTTGAGTACGGGTACAAAAACGTGGATACGACCGACAGGTATACCCCCGCACGTCGAGGTCTTCCAGCAGCACGCGGAGACGCGCGAGGCTCTACATCATCTACCGCATGTTCTTCTCGATGGATTTTCTAAGCTATTACAGGAGAGAGACATGGGCCATCAAAGCGTGACGAGAGAAAATCTCAGCTCAACGATTCGTACCATCTTACTTGAAGCTGGTTTGTGGAAAGCACCGCAGACAATACAGCAACACAATACTCAGCCAAACTCGAGCAATACTGTTTACCATTGGCGAACGGGTGGACGTATTCATCGGTTACCTGAAGATTTTATATTTCCTCAGTTAGGTGCTCTTAGCGTGTGGCGGTTATGGTGGCTTGGCCATCCTGCTTCCGGTTATCCACCTTTCCGGGCACTACAGCCATCTGATTTACAAAAACCAACATAAATATGTTTTCGGAATGGACAGTGCTAGTTCGCTATATTCTTGGTGGTGCAGAGGCCAGCACAGAGTCCACGATAGAGCGACCCACTACGCAACAAGAAGCAGACGATCTATGTTACATAGGCATGGCGAACGTGCCGATAACCCAGCCCGTCCACGTGGAAAAGCATCGGCCAGACCGAGCGGTGACCACGCTACGACGTATACAACAAGCGATTCAAAAATCCAACTCGGAGGCACGCCACGTTTCTTTTCGCAGTAGGAAGCGCAGTAAAAGTCAGTCGTAAAGATGAATGAGAGTTAGCAATAGTCAGTGCTGAAGAAAGTGTACATTTATCCATATAGAGAAGTTCTTATACCGTCTGCGCGCACCACACGTGGATCGAACGGTCCTCGGATGTATCACTGGGCTGTTTGTCTTGATGTGGCAGTTCAGAAACAAAAGAGATTATTAGCCAATAATCCGTCGTTTAGATTCCGTCATACGCCCTGGTTACGGGATCTGGACACAAGTCATTAATAAATCAACGGTTATTTTGCAAACTTATTTAATATATGGTAAGCTTTACGAAGAAGTTTGGCTTCGTCTGTGCTGTTTCGCCAATACACTGCTTTTCTGTGTCCGCGGTCCGTTCGTGTCGATTCTTCTGCTTCTTGCGAGGTCGTCTTGACCGCGTGAATAGGACGCGCATTGCTATTGCCGCCATGAAACTTGTTTTTTTCTCTTCCTTGTGCCTGTTCATGTAAACAGCCCCAAGTCGACTCTATACGTACCCGTGGTGAGAAGCAGGTAATAACGCGTCCTCTCATTCATCGTAGGAGACGCGCACCGGTGGGGGGTACTGAGAAGTAGTGTTGGTCTTCGGATCATGGATAGTTCTCAGTGGGTGCCTGCCAAAACCCCCATAAAAGGATTTGATCTAAAGGGTTAGGGCGTATTAAAGCCTGATAAAAGCACCTGACCAAACTCAAATTGTTTCGTTAACCAAAAAAATGGTCGGACCAAACAATTCGTTTTATCTCTTTATCAGGCCCCTTATTTAGCAACCAGATCAAAACAATATCTTGCTTTCATTATGTTATCAAAGACCACCTCTATCTAGGAAACTGGTTATTAAACCTGATAATATCATTCACAGTCGCTATTTGAAAGCCGCGCGCCAAACCCGTACTCCACTTTCAAAATCTTGCATCCCCCCCCCATCCGCGGACTCCGCGTAGTCCCCTGCAAGCATCTCAAACGTACGTGCGAGCCCGCGCAGCGGGTGTTACTTGTACACTAAGGCTATCTTCTGTCTGCATTATACGTCGCAGGCCTTCTACCCGCTCCCATTTCAAGATTCCCCCTTAGCGTACCCCGTGTAACTCTCGCAAGCACCCCAGACGTCCTTGCGAGCATATACAGGGGCTGCTACTCGTACACTCACGCTATCACCTGTCTATGTCATACGATGCAGGCCTCCACGTCGTAGGAAAGAGCCCCGCAAGCCTGTCAGACGAATTCCCAACAGTGTACGTATGCAACGTAAGTAGACTTGTACTCCATCGTGCTGATCATGATTATATTTGTATTCAGGTATTTCAATCATTTTCGGTGAGGTAAGAGATCGTATGGAGTCTGTATAATTACATAACATGGATCTGATACACGTGTGTTACTCATTCACAGATACAGATGATGGTTCTAAAAAAGCGTCCCGCCGAAGCCTCCCCCACACGTTCATCTTCTTCGGGCTCCAAGTGTCCCAAGAACGCGTCCTCGGTGAAGAACCCAAAGACAAGAGACTTCTACGAAAAAAGATCTTTATCTGAGGCTTGCAAACGCCATGCGAAGACGCCCGCAACTGCTGTACCTTCTCATCTCGAGAGTAACGAAGCTCCAGGAGTTTCGCATCCTCTAATCGTGGTGTGGCCACGATTGAAGTGCGCGCCTTATCCGAATTCGCGTTGCTGGCTGGGACGTCTAGTCCTAAGCCTTGTGGACCACGTGGTCGTATTGCACTCACTGATGGGTCTTTCGTGGATGAGGCGGAGGCCTCGGACACCTCTATTATTGCTATCTGGTCCTCCGCCCATCAAACCAACACTTCTTCTCCATCGACCACATCACCTGTATCTACAGTTGCCGTGTGGTCGCAGCAGTCTACAGCTCCTGCCTGGTCCCAAGATTCGCCGTCAAAAGACAGTATGCCGTGGACTCCAAGCCCAACGAAGCCTTCTGCTCAATCTCATGTTGAGCGCCCACCCCGCACTCCACCAGGCGAGGTCCCGAGGTGGTACGAAGAGGCCCATTGGTCGGACGGATACGACACCGAATCGTACGCCCTGATTTCGGATCTTCGCCCCTCCTGTGCTTGGAGCCGAGACCACCCTACGTGTCGGTCCGTGTCGAGAGATGATCAGGAAAACACCAACCCAAACACGAGTTCGGGTAACGAATCAACCGATAGCTTACTGGAAGTGAACAAGGAATTTGGACGTCCACCCAAAGACGCAAATTGTCTAGTGCCTTCTATCAAAGTGATTCCAAGTATCGATTCCAAGTGGACACGAGCAGCTGCCGGTGGTTCGTATTTTCAAAAAGATAGTGAAGGTGCAGACACGGAGGTCTGAGTCCCAGAATACTGGCCCCACAAGTGTGCGAGAAATTACAGCGCAATTCAATCCGAGTAAATGGAGGTTCGACGCAGTGGAAGTTGGGTGCCGTCGAGGCGCGGGGTGCGGGTGTGAGGTCCGATGCTCCGCTGCCTCGTGCCTAAACGCAAAAGAAAATCGCTACTGTTGCGAATTGAATTGTGCGTACGCTGGTGAGTGCGGCACCAGTTTGAGACGAAGCCCCTCTATTCTCTTGCTCGTAGCGAGAGATCTGGCCGCCTTGGAGTGTGTTGACGACGCGCATCATTCCTGCTGGTGAAGTAATAGATCATTATCTCGGACACTTGCAGCTTTTCGGCCCGCCATGTAAAAATGGCCCTATCAATGATGGTTACAGAATGCATCTCAAGACTCGCAGTTCTGGGAGGCGTCACGTGGGCATTGACGCGAAAGAGTGTGGCCTTTGGCCAGGTATTTGAACCATTCGTGTTACCCCTGCGCGCGTTTCCATGAAGTCCAAGTGGGACGCACCGTGACCGTGGTGGTTGTGACTATTCGCGAAGTGCAAGTGGGAGAGCAGGTTACAGTGTCATACGGCAACAACCTGTGGTTTGTTTGTAGATGTAACTGGGAGGGTTGTCAACATCGAGACATTTAGCACTTGACGTACGACTTTAGCGAAAAAGCGTATACATCTCGATTGTGGTGTGAAAGACTTAGGCTAAGCAAATTTCTTTTAGGTGTTTGGCATAATGAAAGTAATTTAAGTGGTCAGCTGCATTTTAGCATACTAAAATCAATATTGCAGTTCGATATCACCAATTTCAGTTTACAAAAAGAAAAATTCCCCCGCGGGAATCCTTTTCGTATCCGCAAGATTTCCTTAGTTCTATACCAAAGTGCACGCCGCTCCTCTTTATCGACTATGGCTGGGGTACGTACCCACGGGGGATATTGTCTTTAACATATCACTATCACTAAAATCGTATATGTTAAAAGAGAGGCCGCAGACCAGGTTACATTAACTACACAGCATCAGATCAAGTTCTGTTGTGCACTATTGTGGAGGAATTGATCCCAATCGGGCGTAACCAATGGGAACAAGTGACCATTCAGTTCAACGCCAACCGATCGAGGGGTTCGCCAGAGCAGGATTTAGACTCGCTCAGGCGTAAACTTAAGACTTTGTACATGTCCAAGAAACCAACAGGTAGTGGCGAGGTACCTATCCGTCTACGACCGATAATGATGGCCAAGGCTGCGCAGTTGTTGATCGAGGCCCAAGGAGGGGTGCATACCTCGCACGACGGCCTGGGACGAGGAGAAGACGATGGAGAATTCCTCCCCCTTGAGGAGGAGACTGCTCGCTCCACGATGGGAGCAATCTCCTACTCGGACCTGGCCACGGACACAGCTCATGAAGATCTAATTGGGCAGAACGAGGAGGAGAACAACCGAGTAAGGATAACGGAGTCGACCGCGAGTCTGCAAGCCTACCGCGATGCAGCCGATCTAGATGTGGCTGAGGAGGCTCGAATCCAAGATACCACTCAAGGCCGGGACGGAGAGCATCATCACGTAGAACTGTCTGAGAATTCTGCAGATATCACACCATCTACAGGTGCAATTTTTACGAATGACCGGGTAATTGATGCAAGCATCGCTCACATGTACAATCTGTCCGAGGACGGGGCCTCCACAGCAGAAGACGAGGGCGTCCCCGACGTCCAGCACTCCATCACACAAGAATCTGTCCGAGGACGGGGCCTCCACAGCAGAAGACGAGGGCGTCCCCGACGTCCAGCACTCCATCACACAAGAAGCTGGTAATGTTTCGACTCCAACGAACGCCGCTACGACGACACCTCCTAAGGCCCGAACGTCCGTAAAATCTCAGACTGTTACCCGTAAAAGCACACTTGGGTCGCGCCGTAGCACACCCAGAGACTCGATAACCCCCGCCCAAGAACAAGCCACCACTTCAAAGTCTACACGCTCAGTTGGAGGACCCCGATGGTCACGCAGAGATCCGCTCCCCACTGTAGCTTCTCCCGAAGGGCCTCGACTGCAGAGAAACCCGTCAAGAGCAGCTATAGACGCACGAGAAGAAGAAAATTGCAATTGGAACATTGCCAGCAACAGGCTGGGCGGCTCTGACCTTAGAGTGTTCCGCGACAACTTATCAACAATGACGTCAGGTGGGGCCAATACTAGTGGCAAGCGTAGACTCGGGGAAGCTAATAAACCGGACGGGGTTCCAGGGACCCTCTCATCTGCCAAGAATAGACGAGTTAAGACCAAGGCTCGCCTAGACGACATTCAAAAAGAAATAGAGGCCGCGGAGAAGAAGCAGACTTCTGCAGGCAACGAAATCATGGGTATGCTGCTACTTTTTCAAAAAGAAGGGGATCGCCGTGCCGAAGAAGACAAGCGACAACGCCGCGAGGAAAGAGAGGAACGTAGAGAAGCAGAAAAGAAGGACAGAGAGGAGAGAGAACGAATGCGGATCGAGGCAGCCAAGGCGGCCCTAGAGATGAAACTTGAAGATGCAAGAGCAGCTCGTCAAATGCAGGAGGAGAACCGCCGTGCAAACGGTGCCCGAGATGCCCAACTTGAAAAAAAGCGAGCGAGACGAGAACAAGCGGCGTTTTGAGGAAAGATTAGCTCTGAACCGCGAAGAAGCACGTCAAAGGCACGAGCAGATGTTGCTCGTCGCCAGACTTAAGAAGTAGTCACAGAAGGATGATTTACGTATATGCAGTTGTATTAAAATTTATCTATTGTCCTCTTTACCATACGCCCAAGTAGTTCGTATTTGAGAAATCTCCAGAGTCCTGACACGGTAGTTTGACAAACGGAACAAATTGTCTAGACGGAGTTTCCGTTTGTCCACATTGTAATTTAGAGGATGCAGTAGTCTCTTATACACCTTGCTTACGGACCCCATCCCCCATTCTGCCGCCTGGCGGATGGTGGTGATTGCTCAGGACTTTGCGCCCGCCACCTCACGTACCGAACGAAGGCAACAGGCGCATTAAATCCCCTTCCTTTAAGGGAGTGAGGATCCTGCCTACCATGTCGTCCGAGCAGGGAAATGCAGAATCGGCAACGACGCCGTATCGCGTATCTGGGTTGCGTTCCGGGTCGACAAGAGCCTCTCGAAAAGCGAAGCTCGTTTCGCTGTCATTCCAGCTGCCTGGGCAATTGTGCTTACACCACACAATTAACCCATCAGCGGCGAAACATAGAGTACCGGTAACTAATACACTATGCAACCATCCGTTAAAATGCGCGTTCTGGACGTTCACGTCAGATGGCTCTTATACCTAAAGATTATAAATATAACAATGTGGTTAGTAAAATAAACAGTAATAGAGATGGCTCTTATACCTAAAGATTATAAATATAACAATGTGGTTAGTAAAATAAACAGTAATAGGTTCTTCATTTTTGCATCACACACGTACACGAAATGTTTTACCGTCAATGAAGCCCCACGTAAAAGGAAGAAGGGGTTGGCGGACAGCAGTTAGTCGAGATAGAGCCTTTTGTCTTGCCAACGTCGGCCAGACGATTCTGGCAGGCGAAAACCCCTTTAACGCCGCCTTCATGGCGATCTCTGCTTCGCGCAATACCCGGCTAAACAGGCGAAAACCCCTTTAACGCCGCCTTCATGGCGATCTCTGCTTCGCGCAATACCCGGCTAAGTGTCGAGTGTGGAAGACCGAACTGCTGAGTGAGAGTTTTCTGCTCCATCGACCCTTCATAGAAGGCAAGAATCAAAGCCAGCACCTGATGGTGATGGTGAAGCTTTCTAGGGCGTCCACCGGCTGGTTGAAAAGTGGGAATGTGATAGAACTGCGCAAACCTCTCAAGCAATCTCATGAATGAAGATCTATGCGCGCACAAACGCAATAATTGTTAGAGAGAGTATGAGCTTATAAATATACTTGTCCAATTCGTATAGTTTTATATATATCGTACCGTGACAAACTCGTCATGTGGATGAAGTTCGCATCGCTACCGTAGAACCAAATATACATCCAAGGGGATACGTTGGGCTGGGGGATGCACTTCTCCGTCAGAAAGTGCCTTATACGCACGACGCGAGCATGCTCCACGCGCATGAACTCTTCCATTGGACGCCATCGGAGGGCCTTCAACGTCCTTGACGCTCTGATAGTCGTCTGTGTCATCAAATACAGCGCCATAGCGCGCCTGCTGTTCTGCATCATGGCTGTAGACGGCTGTAGATGAAGTATTTGTAGGGAGACAAAGGGCGGGAATACTGGCGAGGGGGAAGATCTTGCGGATCGAAATGGTTCACGGAAGGTTGAAGTTGCACAGTGAGGGTTGCACGCCTCTAACAATCTTAACAAATAGATATTAGTTTTAGAATTTTGTCCTACAAATTGTTGTCCAAAATATATATATACATACTACTTTCAAATGACAATGACAATACCTACCGATCAGAGCTAATCTTTTATGATAGTTTCGGGGGTAATGTTTATCAGCCCGGGTCCCATTGCATAATCACCCGATAAAAGCTCGATAAACGAAGGGTCACCAAAACTTTTTATAGGGGTTTCGGTAGGTACCCGGGTCCCATTGCATAATCACCCGATAAAAGCTCGATAAACGAAGGGTCACCAAAACTTTTATAGGGGTTTTGGTAGGCTACCCAGTGAGAACAATCCATGATCCGGCTTTTTTGCAAGTTTTTTTTGCGTTTTTCTCGGCAACTCCAAATCAAAGCTCAACTTTAAACCTCCTAGCAAAAACTTCAAAAAAACACTTACTGATATTTTTGTTTGAATTAGTCTCATATGGATGGGGTCCACCGACTCGGTTCCAGTCAAATGTATACAATACCTTGATATCCGTCTGCTGCTATATTTGATACCAAAATGGGCCAAACTTGATACTTAAAATGGGGTGAAATGAAGTATAAGAGCCACAAAACGATCGATCAAGACGTGTTTTGCATAAATAACTAAAGGCTGACGCGTCTTGGCAACGATTCCTTCTGTTTTAGTCTCATTTGGCTCGGACCTGAGCGCGAAGATTTATCATTGGTCCAAGCAATATTTTTATAACGGTCGAAACCTACCTAATATATTATGCTTAATCGGGGTTTGTTACTCCACTAGTTGATTATCCTGGTATACTTGATATCAACTGAAGCAACGGCAACTATTAGTTAGGACAGGATGATCTGTACTGTATTCAGAGATTGACAGTGGTTTGATTTTTCCCTAGAATACTGTAGTATTTTTCCAGTAGAACGATGTGGGAAGTTTGAGTTACTGCAGTAAAAGTAGTGCCAATGTGCCGATCAAATCTACTGCAGTAATTTAATAGCAGTAATTAGCTACAGTAGTAGTCCCACTCACATTATTTATTGTAATGATAAAAAACTTGGATAAACTTATACTTTTCAGATTTGAAGGGGAAGTTTCTCTATCAATTTCCAACCAATTGGAGTTGTTCGCGGACTATATAAATCGTCTTATTCACGAAAAATAGTGATGTCCGATTAACTTCAACCAAATGTACAGGATGGTGCTGAAACCTATCCCTAGATGTCATTATTTGCGAACACACACTAATTACGGTAACCACAGTAGTAGTTCCCAGTACTTCTACGGTCGACAGCTCAACAGCCTAAACTTCCATCCTCCAGCAGACTCCACTTCGCTTTTTGCGCCCTCTGGCACAAGTGGCTCCCGGAACACCTCCAGCGCCTCTTCGGAAGATCTCGCTTCTCGGATGAAGTCCCCTCATCGTAGGGCCGGGAATGCGAGATGGGGTGTTCCAGGACGCCGGGCACGAACGCAGCACCGTGTTTGACGACTGCCATCAAGATTAAATACAAGCTGCAGCATGCGAGGCCAGGTAACCCTCGCGTGATCACCCACGACAACCCCAACTACCCAAACACGGAGGACACGGTGGCCCAGTAACCCTCGCGTGATCACCCACGACAACCCCAACTACCCAAACACGGAGGACACGGTGGCCCAACGTGTTCAAGATCGCAACACCAAGATGCACCGGGCCTGGTGAACCCCTTGCGTTTCGTTCAAGCACCGAAGCAAA
>JAIKVB010001327.1:0-13769 GCA_024679045.1 Phytophthora brassicae
GCTTCATTTGCCAGACTACCTTTCCTGTTATCTGAGCTACGTGATACCAACCCTGGTACAGCACTTCAGCTGGAAGTTGATCAGCATCAGCGTTTTCTACGTGGTTTCCTGGCGTTTGGAGTCTACATCACTGGTCAAGCAGCTCTTCTGCCGGTTGTATTAATAGGTTTCGACGGTGCTCACTGCAAGCATCCGCAGTACAATGGAGTGGTTCTGTCCTTGATTGGTCGGTGTTCTCTTCTTTTGCGCCTCAGTGGTCCACACCAGTATTATTGGTGCTGGTTTTGGGACTGGTACTGGTTTCAGGAAATCAGCCGTTGACTGGTGGTTTTGGGAAAAGCCCTACGGTATTAACGATCGTCATTTTCCTCCAGCAGTACAGTAGATAAGTTATAAGAACCGACCAATTTAGTAGAACGAACACTTGAACTTTGTATTGACACAAATGTGTGTCACATTGATCTCGAGTTAACATGTACTTCGAAGTAAACCCTTTTGGGCTGTACGTACTCACTACCAGGAAAAGCTTTCGCGCTAGTATGTCATCGACGCCATTTGATTCAAATTGAAGACATAGAGGTGGACGATGAATAGATGTTGATGGTTTCATGTTATGTATCAACTTTTTTCGGTATAGATACCGGTAGAATCGGCATGTCGTTTCTGAGCCGTGCTGGTACATGGGATGTCTTCAATAAGCAGAGGAAGGCGATACTTGGGTAATTATTGATTGACCAAGTTAGTTGCTTAGTTAATTTAAGCAAGACATTCCTCTGGCACATGGAACCACTCCTCGTCTTCAAACTTCAATTTCTGTTGGCGGAAGAGCGAGGACTTGAGGAAGAAACCGACGATAAAGCCTGAAATCGTGGCAATTCCCACCGAAGACACAATGGCAAGAATTTGGTACCATCCTTGTTCACTAGCGGAACGGTACTCACGTGCACCGTAGAACAATGGCAAGAATTTGGTACCATCCTTGTTCACTAGCGGAACGGTACTCACGTGCACCGTAGACGCTCGTCAAACTATCCCCGTAAAAGCTGTCAGATGCGCTAAAAGTGACAATTGCACCAGCCAGTCCACCAACGACACCTGGCATTCCGTGCAGGTTAAGAATGCCACATGTGTCAGACATACGAATGGTCTGCTCTAAACGAGGAGACACAAAGCTGAAGCCGAAGACTGACGCAATACCAACGACCAGACCCACAGTGATGGACGCAGCAGGGCTAATTGCCAGGTTACAGCTCGTTCCCATGGCTACACCACCAGCCAAAGTCGCGTTTTGCACGTGAACCATATCGAACTTCTTGGAGTGACTCATGACTTTCGTGGCTGCATAAGCTGATGCACAAGACGCTGCAATGCTTAGCACAGTGTTCATGATCGCACGTTCTTGCTGGAAACCGTCCGAGCCGACCAAAGCTGAGTTGAAAGACGGCCAGTACATCCACAAGAAGAGAGTTCCGATCATCGCAAACACATCCGAGTTGTACCGAGAAGTGTTGTGCAATTGCTCCCCAACTGTTGGTGCACCAAGTTGAATGGTGAGAGCGAGACCGAAGAAAGCTCCGAATGCGTGGATGACCATCGAGCCACCAGCGTCGCTCACCTTCAACTGTTCTAACACAATGTACTCGTTGAAAGCGTAAAAGATGATTTCAAGGAAAGTCATCCATACGAGTTGAGTGGGAGTGGTTTTACCCAGAACAGCTCCAAAGCTGATGAGGACAGCAGCAGCAGCAAAATCTCCGTTGATCATGGTCGGAATATCCAGCAGTTTGGTCATGTAGTGGTCTCCACCGATCTGATGCGCCATAGTGACACAGATAATTCCCCACTCAAGAGAGAGCACAGCAATGAGGAAGTTGAGGGATACGGCACTCATACTGTACTTGCGAAGGAAAGTCATGAGGAAGCCGAAACCAATGTAGATCATCACATGGACGTCCATATACATGGGGTAGTAATTGAGAGAGCTCGTAGTGTCAGCGTCAGCGTTACACATGGACGTCCATATACATGGGGTAGTAATTGAGAGAGCTCGTAGTGTCAGCGTCAGCGTTTCCTGGACTGGGCATGTCGAATTTGAGGGCGAAGAAGATGAGGCATATGGCTTGAAACAGGATAATTGACAGCGTAAAACCTATTTCTTGTAGTTTTTTAGGCGAAACTTCAGCGCCGGGACTCCCAATACTCAAGTAGCCACCTTCCGATGGGGTACTAGCGATGAGATTCCATATTTCGGCCAAAATCTGCGGCATGATTCTTGAGATGGTGGCCTGGCACCGGAAAATGGAGAATGAAGAAGGAAAGAGAAGGAAACGTTAACGTTAGCTTGGTCTCTTGAAGGACTCTGGGCCAATCGCTTTCCATTGCGTTGCAGTTGGAAATCGATTGGTAAAGCTGAAGCTCAAGTTGAACTTTTGATTACGCCCACATCCGGAGTGGATAGGAAATCTTGTTACAAACGCAAGTGTCTTAAGATTGTATGGGTCGAAGAGTGAATGTAAACTGCTCTTTTATAATATAATATTATTGTTTCCTTCACCTCCCCTACATATTATGTAGGGTAGGTGAAGGAAGACCAAAGAGCTCGGCAAGCCAGAACAACGCCTGTGGTTAATATCCGTGTTTAAAACACGCGGGCTTAAACCCAGGACCAGTCATGGTAATAGTTTCCTCGGGTATATATGGTAAGCGCTGCATTCAAAGGTTTAAGGGGTGAGGTAGAGCGATATATATGCCGTCGGCTAACTCCAAATTTGACGGCCATGACACCCGTCCCGGACCGGCTCTATGGGTTGTAGCTGTAGTCTCTGTTAGGCGAAAGCGAGACGGGGCGATATTTACCGCGTTTCAATTCATGAGATGGTGCACAACGGGAGATTCTATGGATCGGAGCATCCGTGCAGTAAAGGGACGGCAAATTCTTAGAGCGAGGAATTATAAAACTGTAAGTATTAATACACGTTAAGTTCGCACCTGGCTGCGAAATAAAAGTTATTGTCGTTCTCGCAACCATTTTGCAGATGAGTGCTCGCTCGTCACTAAGTGCAAGTCTTGCAAGCGGTGTGTGCCGCGTGATATTTCCCATTGTGTCTTAAAGTGAAGCGATGCCCCGACTCCAAAGAATGTCGCTCGATTCATCTCACCCTTTAGATAAACCCATCAAATTCTAATAACGGTGGACGACGTGACGTGAGAGCCGATGCTAGGAACAAAACACGGCAGCAGATACAATACCCCACTACAGTACTTTGAATTGTCGTCAAATGACAGCAGCAAGCCCGTTTCGCCCTCCAATTCGACTCTTCCTAACATTCAGCAAGAATTTTTCAGCTAAGCTGAAGAGGTTGCCATTTGAAAATTGAAAGTTGATCAAATGGGCGTAATGTGATTTTTAATTAAAGTTATTAATTGGCTGTGATAACTTCAACTATGAAAAACATTTGTTGCGAATGGCGCTGATAGATTTGTACAGCCATTCGGCACTACCAGAAGAACAGAATGAGCTGCGGCTGCCGATTCGGCAGCCGGTTAGGTTAGACGTGGGGCGTTGGAAAGTGATCAAAAGGTGACTTCCTACCGTGATCTACAGATAAATCCGAGAGATCTCGTGCTGCTCCAAAAGAGAAAGTGGGGACTATTAATAGTACAATGACAATTTCCGGTGTGGTACAATCCAAGGCGAATTTAACGACATGACCTTCGGACTCCTCAGTACCAGCACTGAAACGCTTAAACTCAAGTCTAATCCACAAACGACAAGTTAGTTAATGCCAAAGTTCTAGCAACAATCGTGGAGCCCACACCAAGTGAACCTGCTCATGGAAACAACATCAAGTGGAGTGTATCAAGTGGAGGTCCTTTCCTGGTCAGAAGACTCGTTCGACCTCATAACTTTCTGTATCTCGAGTCTATCGGCACTCTCAAGACTGAAGTAGGCAAATGTATCGGCTACAGATTGGTACACTCGCTCCAAATACCCAATATTTTTTGTTTATCACAGTACGATATTGTACGAGCCAACCCTTCTCTACGTAGTACGAAGTATCTGTTTACTTTTATCGACAGAAGAGTCGGGGTAAAATCGTTTAGGATTCCTGGATGCTACGGGTAATATCCACCAAAATGTTGCACTTCTAACGACAGCAGACACTCTCATGTCGTACAGCAAAGTCTTTCATAGCGGACGAATGAAAAGGCTAAATTGGTTGTTGAAGAGAAAGAAGACGAACTTACTGAACCAGAAGAGTGAAAACTGTATAGTTTGCAGCCAACCAGTCAGTCGACTCGTGACGCCTCCACCAGCGAGTCGTTACGGGATTTTCCCGCTGTTGATTTAATCTTAACTCCTCCGTCTCTTCGTCACAAAGCGTTGCTTCAATCTCCAGTACGAAAGACCTTTCAATTGCTGCAAATGCCGTCCTTGGAAGAAGCAGACGATGTGGTTGGAATTCGCGATACTGAAGACTCAGAAGACGGATCTTCCTTGTCTTCTTACGATTCTGAAGACTTTGGTCTCGTTGCACGTAAAGGGTTTGCACGGATGTACGTTTTATCCCGTAATTTGGACTCAGATGAAGAGATGGACTCGAAAGTAGAGTTAAATTCCAAGCAGAAAGGTTGGAATCTACTTTATGCTAGTGGACAGCACTATTTTCACGGCTCCATTGAGCTTCCTGACGATATTAATGTTCGTGAGGAAGCAGATGAAAGCGAACCTAAAAGCTTTTTCGACAGTCTCTCGCGTCAACACGAAGGTGGCGTGGAACTTGTCGATATTCCACGACTTTTGCCACTTCTTCATGCTCAACAGGACTCCCTCAAGACTGTTGAGGATGTGACCAATTTGACTTCTGGACAACGAGATGCAGTGTACCAAATGATGGAAGTTGGCGAGTTTTTCGTCGAAGAACTGGCCAAACCACGAACTACTGAGAGACTGGAACGAGGAGCTCGAGAACTTCCTTGGCTGGCTGAAGCAACAGAGAAGGCAAATCCTGCTTTCTTTGAGCTACAAACTCACCCAAACACAAATTCTCGTCTGGTGGAGTCAGGAGTTCGACTTGTTGTGATGAAACTTGTGCTACGGGGAGTGTTATTAGATGTGATTTACTCTCGAGACTCGTACTTTGTCACTTTACGAGAGAATGTAGAGGAAATCGCACTTGAAGACACTTTTGTCCCCAATGGTGAAACTTGATATTTCCAACACAAATATTGTCATTATTTAATCATAAAATTGCTGTCTTTTTTATGTAGTTGCTACTGCTGGACCGTGTTATCTCGTACGACGCTATAGGTGCGTTTTGTATGGTTTAAAACTTCAAAAACAATGTTTTTTATTCCACAAATATTGTGTTTAGTGATGAAGATCTCAAGCAGTTGCTGCTTTGGTGTCCGCTTCCTGTCGAAATTTCGTCGTCTTTCCAGCTTCAACAATCTACAATAATGACGATACAGAATCCAAACAGGAAATTTGAGCGAGTTTTTCCTGCGAACGATACGCAGTTGTATTGTTTATTCGCTAAGAGTATTCAATCAAGAAAGAATACAAAGAAAATGACTCGTCGGAATGACTCAAAAGATGCTGCAGACGATGAATCGGGAGATATCGTGGACGATGCGGTAGTTTTCCAGTTTAACCAGTTTGTGTACCACGGCAGTGCTCAAATCCTCACAAATATGCTGGACGACCCGGGAGCTTTAACTTCTCGTGGATTTCCACTACTACGTGCACAAGCGAGTGATCTCGCTTTTGCCGGAGTTTATGAGGAACTTCTTGGCTCTAATAGGGAAAGTGAAGCCGAATTCCCACGCACAAAGTTTCTGAGTCGCTTTGCTACCGTTCATCATCGATTCCAGGTCGAAATTGGGTCGGTACTGTTAGAATTGCTACTTGGAGCTCAAAAATGGGTGAGTGATTTTATGAAAGAAGTTCCGACTGCTAGTGGTGGCAATTCGTTGATTGCTAGCCATTTAGCACGTTGGTTGGAAGCTGAGGACGGATCGGAGTCGTTTTTCGAGCTGGAATTGGCTCGTGGTTCACTCTGTCCCTTTGCTCGCGTGGTGGATGAAGATTTGGCTTATGGAGAGCATCAATCTCTGGATTTGTTGGTCTGGAAAGGACTTGTACATGGTGCAGTTTTTGGCATCATTTACCGTCGTGGTAGTTTCTTTATGACACTTGAACCAATTACTGAGTCCTCGGATGTTGTTGGTGATGGGGTACTTGATGACGATGTTTCAGCTCAGCTTTTCGCTGGTGTTTCTCCTCATCTGAATAAAGGAAGAGGTTATCTCGTTCGTCGACTACCGACTTCAGCTGAAACTCCCGTGTGGTTAGCTGGAGCAAAGTTACTCCTTTGGCAGACCAATCTCAGTCTTGAACGAGAAGAACAGGACGAAGCCCAATACCAAGCCAGTGAGTGCAAAACGCCATGCAAAGATTGGTTCGAAGACAGTGACGAGCTGAAAGCGCAGTCCAAACCTCGACCAGTGGAATTAGC
This sequence comes from Phytophthora brassicae, assembly GCA_024679045.1. Classification (NCBI taxonomy): domain Eukaryota; phylum Oomycota; class Peronosporomycetes; order Peronosporales; family Peronosporaceae; genus Phytophthora; species Phytophthora brassicae. Next base: position 6,519 of record JAIKVB010001327.1, read on the forward strand.
AGACGAGAAAGTTGCTAATAATTCTGTTTCCAAGACTGATAAAGTGGGAAAACGGCATCATGTGCCTCGGTTCTCAACCAACGACTCGCTTTTATCTCTACAAGCAAAGGCGCTATCCACTCCACAGCCAGCACCTTGGGATTTATACACAGGACGTCCACTTTAGTTGCTAATTCTTAGCAGAACATCCTTTTTTAGCACAAAATACCTATTTTACTTCTTTTTATTTAAATTGTTGTAAATCTTCCAGTGGGTTTTATCAGCAACGTTGCAAGTCGTTGTAGCACTTGCTTCGTGTCCAGCATCATATCATCATGAGTGAGCAATTCGCGTGCATTTAACCCCGAAAGAGCAACTAAAATCCGAGTAATTTCTGGCTCCGACATGGCGGAATCTGCAGTTTGAAGCGAAACTCGAAGATCATTCAAAGAAATCATCTTCGCTGCTCCAACGTCTTCACTCTCAACAGTCTCAGACACACGAACTTGTATCTGATTCTGTACATGACGTCGGAATGTCAAAAGATCATCCAGTCGCTGCATTTTCAGGCATTCACTAAACTGGCACTTTACTTTAGTCGCAACATGAGGATCGGGTGATAATAATGTCGTATAATCAATTTGAGGTTGACCACATAAATCAATTATCAATGCTCGATGCAATTGACTGAGCGCAGTATCGGATTTCCACGGGAAAACAAGGCGAAGAGTGCGCACTACATCAGCCAGGGAAACTCGACCCGGCGGCAGCGACAGACTCGATGAATCGGCCATTTCACAGCCTAAAGACGAGTTGACAAAGTGCCGATCATGATCCACTACCACAAGCGCTTCGTGCAGCTTTGTGAGCTCTCGAATTTGGTCATTTCGAGCTTCTAGAGGAAGTTTCTGACTGAAAATGAGGTGAAACAGTCGACAAGAACTGGATTGAGAGCTGAAGCGTTCTAAACCAGCTAGAAAGTTGTAAACGAGCTCGATTCGATCCGCGTGGGCGTCACGTGAGCGTTGTAGAAAGCGATCAAGAGCTATTGTGAGTAGTGACGTACTTGGTGCAATAGTTAACGAGACGATGGAGCTTTCAGTGCCAGTTAAAGCTGCTCGAGTGGTGGAATTCCGGTTGTGAGCTGCGCGTTGCTGTTCATCGAGTTGGTCCCATATCTGAGCCACTAGCTGTTCAATCTTGACACGAGGAAAGAAAAGGTTGCGTATAAATCCGTCATGCTGTAAGAAAGACGGGAGTTCCAAGCTCATTCCTCGACCAGAGAGAAAATCTCCACTTGCTTTAGAAAAAGTCACGAATTGTGCTGCAATCTCTGCATTAACTGTCAACATCTCGACTGGTTCAGTGAGAAACACAAGTGAACTTGACTGAGAGCCACGTAACGCGAAGTGTTGTTGCTGAACCTGCTTTAATCGCTGAGTAATCAACGCAGCAGTAGCTTCAACACCGTCCGGGATCGTAGACGCATTAGCGATCCCATCCAACAGCTCCGAAAGCTCCAATTCGAGTCCAAAAGTATCCAAAGCTACCACAAAAGCGTGATTTAAAGCTACATTCCTCTTTTCGTCATTTTCTACCGTCAAATTCACAGAAGATGTCGACTTTTCGGATGCTGCTAAAGCTGCAGAGAGTTCCTGGAGCTCCCGAGTGAGTAAACTGATGGTATTCTTGTCTGCTGCCACGTGTTCTCCATTTCCTTGCTCTTCAAGTGCAGCAACTGTTTTCTTAAGCTCTGCAAGTTCATCACACGTGTGATAATAACGAGCTGTAACTTTCTCTAGAGCTCTGGCATCTTCAAGAGACCGTTCGTGACCAGCTCGTAGGCTCTCATCATGTCGACGTACACTACTAGCTAGAGCTAACGTTGACTTCTGGAATTCCGTCAATTTTCTCTCTGCTTGAGCCACATTTTCCTTCTCAATTTTTAACGCAGTAGTAAGTCGAGCGTTTTCAGCTGCACTTGCAGTTAGCAAAGCTTGAGTCTCAGCCAGTCGACGTTGAAGAGCGACAGAACGAGCTTTCGCTTCAGCACTAGACGCACTTAATTGACGAAGACAGTGTGTTTCCAAGTTCTGGAGGCGAGTTTGTAGTCCTGGAACCATCAAACTCCGAGCATAGAGAAATTCCACTGTATTTTCGTATTCGTCTCGAATTCGCAGCAATACTGGCGCGTACACACTAAATCCGTCCACCAATTTGCTTAGTGCTTCTCGAACGACTTGAAGTCTTCTTAGACTCGGTTTTGTCGTCGAAAAAGTCTCTTTTTCTCCATCTTTTAGCTCAGTACGAAGAAATTCCTGTAATTCTTGAAGTAAAGCTGGTCGGGTTCGACTTTCGTCTATAAGTCGTGAACGAGTCTGGAGTTTGTGCATTTTCGGCGAAATGGGTGAAAATGGATCGAAATCTACAGTCAATGACTCATTTTGGCTCCGATCGGAGGCAAAAGTGAGTGGCCAAGAAGCGACTTGAGCTGGTTGTTGAGGATGAGGAAGTGGTTTCTCACTATGAAACTGGTTCACTGTTGTTGACGATCTGGGGGATAAGAGGACGCTTTGATTGAGTCTTCGTCTTGGACTGGAGACTTCATTCGTAGATAGTAAAGGTGGAAGAGAAGAGTTAAGACTTGAGTTCCCTTTCGGTCGACGCGGTGGTGGACTGACAAGACCAACAGGGACGAAATCCATCCCGAAAACTACAAGAAGTTGACCAAAAACTCGTTAAGAGCGTGCTAAAAACGTCATGAGAGGTCGTAAGTATCCGTTATTCTTAGTTTTTTTACTTTACTCAAAGCTTAAAGCATGGGTAACACGCTAAACCTCGACTCTCCTGACCCGATTGTGAGCGATGAGCCTCTGCTCAAGGTACGGCCATTCTTCTTCACACGTGAAGCTTTCTAACTAACAATATTCTCGTCACTTTTAGGAATATCGCGCAGGTTTGTGAGAATTTTACGTAATATTTCATGTATTTTTTTTAACTTGAATTTTGTGGTAGCGACTATCGCGGATTTTGAAGAAGCCAAAGAGAACTTTGATTTGTTGCAAGCGACTGTAGGGGACAAGATGACAGTCACTCCGGAAGAATTCGATGACATTTTCTCACTCATTTGCCAAGATCCAGTCGAGCATTTCGCATTATTCGACTCGTGGGAAGTCGGCAAGGTGGTGTGTTTTCGTGCTTTTTGGTGAAACTTGACTTTTTCGTACTGTCAAATTCTCATTAACTTTGCTCTTAGGTGGACGCGATGGAAGTCTTCGCTGTAATTATTGTGTACTGTAACGCAACAATGGAAGAGAAGATCCCGCTGCTCTTCGACCTCTTTGACTTTGATCAGTCCAAGGAAATTTCACAAGAAGAATTGGTCCTTTTGATGCTTTGCACAACTCGAGGTTTGTGTAAAGTAGTGGGAAAGCCTCGTCCAGCTACAGACAGTTTAGAAGCTTTAGCAACAGATGCTTTTAAGTACATCGATCGTGATCAAAGTGGCCAAATTTCTCTTCACGAATTTTCCGATTGGATATTAACCGAACGAAATGTCATGGCATATTTGGCAAAATTTGCCAATACGCGTGTAATTTACGAGAATCAAATCCAATACGATTTGATGCTTAACGAGATCTGTGCCGCTTTTGTCAATTTTTCGGAATTGGGAGTAACACAACAAGATCAACCAAAACAGCAAGCAATTCTCTGTTCCGAGTTAATTTGTGCAGAAATTATTCAACGCTATTGTCCTGCAACTGAACCACACGAAATCTCTTTCTTGTTGGAGAAAATGAAGATTTTCATGAAAGAATCTCAAGTCAGTACCACAAATTCAGTAGACAAGGGATGTATGATATCTATGAACGTATTCTTCCTCGTGATATCCCCTTACGCAGCATTTCTAGCAGCTGATGACGATGGAGAACACTCAATTGACGTGAAAGAGCTGAAAATCCTCCTTTGGCTGCTACGAGGAGTAGAGCCGAGTCCTCTCATTGTCGAGAGCTTTATGAAATCCCTGGATGGTAATTGTGATGGGTCCTTAAGCGCTATGGAGTGGGTCTCGTACACGCTGGAGAGTAACAAAAACACTGGAAGTTTGTCGTTTGCAAACCAGATTCATCTGCTTTTCGCAACTTCCGACCTGAATGGAGACGCGATGTTGTCATTATTAGAGTTACAAGCTGGACTTGCTACTATCATCATCAATCACTTGGAACGTGTGAAAATAGCTAAAGTACAAGCTCTTTTATCCCCCAATTCTGCATGGGAGGAACTTACAACTCCAGAACGAGTGGAGAGACGAAGGAAATCACAATTTTCATCCATCAGCAGTCTCGTAGCTGAGCTGGCTAAGGAAATTATGCTGGAGCTGGATGCAGACGACTCCCAACGTATTGAATGGTACGAATTCCGTCAACATCTTGACTACCTCGAGCAACGCGTGATGGAGACGAAACTTTACATCCAAGAGCACATAATTGACTAATAATTCAAAGAGAGATCACAAAACTAGGAAAAAGGACCAGAGACTTCATAAAACTAGGAAAAGGACTGCAATAAAATGATAAAAAGAACTGATATAAATCTTGCTTGCTTCTCCTCTTTCTCTGATAAAGGACCTATCGTACCTTGATTTAAGTCAACCAAGACCTTAAGCCCAGATCTTGAGGAGTGTATCCCAGCTGCCTGTGCAAAGTGCCTGTCCCGCAGGGTTCACTCCCAGACAAGAGACACGGTTCTCGTGTCCCGCAAGCTGGTAGATGTGGGCACCAGTGGTGCTCAGGACGTCCCAGCAGTAGCAGTTGTAGTCGTCGTATCCTGCGAAGAGGAAGCGGCCGGACTTGGAAAAGCTTACGGACGTGATACCGCACAAGATCTTGTCGTTGCTGAAGTTGTTGAGCTCTCCATACGCACGCAGGTCAAAGAGGCGGCAGCTTGAATCGTCCGAGCCCGTCCCCAAAGCGTTACCACTCGGGAAAAAGTCGACCGAGTTGATATCCGACTCGTGACCTTGGAACGTGTGCGTGGTTTTGCCCGTACGGATATCCCAGACTTTGGCCGTGGAGTCACACGAGCCAGAAATAAACATACTTGGGTTATGAGGGTTAATACTCACAGACATGACGTCCCCCGAGTGTTCACGGAAAGTGGTTTTCACTTCCCCACTTTCCACATCCCACAAAATGCAGTTGGAATCTCCAGAGCTCGTGACGATGTTAGACTCGTCAATGAACCTACAGCAGCTCAAATAGCCATCGTGAGCAGCGAGTTCCTTAGTGGCTCGCATCACTTGAGCTTGCGACAGGTGGAAGATACTACAGAGGTTGTCCAGTCCTCCACAAGCCACCATGTTACGTTGTTTCTGCTCGAACGCACAGGTCATGACCCAACTGGAGCGTAACGGAATGGCCTGGATCTTGTTGGTCGTCTGAGCGTTCCAGACGATGAGTTTACCGTCCTGAGAGGCTGACACGAGGCTTGAGCTGTCTCCGCCCCACTGCATGGCATAGATCTTGCCAAAATGACCTTTAAGGAGTCTCCTGCACTTGGGAGGGGCTGGAATAGCCTTGGCTCCGGAACTAGCATTGGCGTTCTGGAATCCTCCATCCGATTTGGCCTCTCGGGTTTTCTCGATCGTCTCTTTTAGGCTCTCACACTTCTTCTTAAGCTCAGCAGCGTCTGCCATGGCGAAGATGTAGCAGGTTGAAGGCTACAGGGGGCGGTATGAAGCGGTTCACGGCTCGAAAGATAGAGGGGACAATGCGCGAGATGATGGGGTAACTTGTACACACCGACGAGTGTGATGAGACGCAGGGGGAGGAATGGCGCAACACCTCAAGAGACGTCTGGAATAGTGCTTTTGGTAACTGCCAAGTCGCGACGCTTGGCGAAAATATCTTCCCAGAAAATACCGACAGCTGATTGGATGTAAAAAACCGGAGTGTGAAAATAGACTGGTGGGGTGGACCACAACATGGCTACACTCACGCCGAAGGGGTTACATGTATGCCTCAAGTAAAAAGCCAAAGAAAGTTACTCTGAGCGTGTTTGATTCACTGCATTGCGTTACTGCTGAAACTTGTTAAGGTGTAGTCTAACAGCTCCGCTGCTGGCGGCTTCCGCCCGTGTCGAAATTCGCTATAGTATCGTTTGGACTGCACTACTGAGGCGAAACAGGTTCAGCGCGATTATCTTTTTAATGCTGAGTTTTTTGGTTCTTTTTTAGTCTTTGGGGTTACAACACCCCTGCACTTTGCTTTTTCTAAACAACATTTTAAAGCTGCCCAATTGTGATATTGAAGTGTGTGCGCCAATCACATAGATAAGATAATCGCGCATGTTTCCGAGTGGTTAATAATGTTTGTATAAGTATGTAGAAATGAGGCAGAAACAAACCAAGACCGTACTTACACAGGATCATTTCTATAGTACCTTCTATTCTACTTTCTTTTCAAAAGTAGACAAGCTCAATAACTTTGATGATCGTATTCGACTTCATTCATTGACTCGGGATGTCGGTGGTTGCAGTGCTGGGTTCTCTTTTGGACTTGGCCTCCTCCCTTGATGAACGTCCGCTGTCGCTATTCCAAGGCAGCGTGAGTGAGTGGAGTGATATGAGAAGTTATTGACAATCTTTCTTTTTACCTTTTAGCATGCAAACCTTACTATACGATAAACATCATCCTACAAACGCTTTCACAACTACTTACAGTTAGTTGCACGTCATCACAGCTCATTTCGACAGGCTTGATGGCGTATAGCTGGTGTGCATCTAATCGCCTTAGGTCTCTCAAGCCTGTTTAAAAAAGAAATAGGATTGATATGTATGACGGGTACTTAGCTCCTTATGCTATAGAAACATCTTATACCGCGCTCTGGAGCTGGCTGTAAACTATGTTGTCCCCTCTCTTCATCAAGGGAAAGGACGCACAAAAGGCTGCCATCTCCATACCAAATGATGGTTGACACCTACTGGAGAAGCCCACACCGATTCCTCTGTTTTAAGGTTTACAAGTTCATCCGTCGGTGCAATTAATCGGGAGCCTTTATCGATACCTACAGCTGTCTAATGCCACAATCACCTGCATATAAATAGCACAGCCTGTGTCACAATTGAAATTCCGAGTTGTCGGCTAACAATGGTTGAGTTTTCCGCTAACAATGGTTACTTTCTCAATGTATCGACCATCTCGCTCTTCTGCAGTTCATGACACTATCTATTCCTTCTGGAGACTTTCACCCTCTACCCGTTCCTCACTGCAC
>JAIKVB010001328.1:0-13755 GCA_024679045.1 Phytophthora brassicae
TTTTTTTGCCCAGATTAAGGTGGTCCACCAAATGTTTGCCGGCATTGGGTCCACCTTGGCGGTAAGGTCCACCTTGGGGGAATTTACAGCTGGCGGGTCCACCTTAGGGGAAATACCCATATTTAGCACTCGAAGCCACAACGAAGGCAAAATTGTCATCTAGAGCCACACGAATGGCATGCGTGCTGATTGGTTAGAAGTTGCGGTTTCAAGTTTGTATCTATATCTGAACAAAGTGACATTTTCGGCGGGGTGTGTTTAAACAGGCAGTATTCAGGCACGACCGATAAGCTCTAGGTCGGTCTTAAATGGCGTGGTCAAGCTTGACCACGAAGGGGCAGCTGTCCAGTATCTCGAGCAGCCTTTTCTTCTTCTCCAAGAGCGTCTGCACCACCCGCTTTCAATGCAAGTAGTCTGCTCCTGTTCAGCGAAGTATACGCTCTTCGTCTGGCAGAACCCGGCTAGCGTCACTTCTAGCGCGAAGGTACCGCGCCGATGGACTAGAGCAGCTTGAGGTCGTCCGGACTGATGGTGGTTATGGCGCTTATTATAAATCTGCTCCACATAACAGCGCCAACATCGTCAGCTGGGCGTCCCTTGTCGCGGCCACTACTCAACTTGTTCGTAAGTGGCTATATGAATGAATCGTTCAGCTACAAGTTCTAACCAATCAGCACGCATGCCATTCGTGGATCTAGAGATTTTTTTTTTGCCTTCGTTGTGGCTTCGAGTGCTAAATATGGGTATTTCCCCTAAGGTGGACCCGCCAGCTGTAAATTCCCCCAAGGTGGACCTTACCGCCAAGGTGGACCCAATGCACTCAGAATTGGTAAAAGTCCCGCGAATATCGCATTGTTTTGGGGTGAAGTATGTCATATTTTTGCCAAATGACGTGTCGAAAGAGAAAATATCACCCACCTTTTGAGGTGGGTGGCTCAGAATTGGTAAAAGTCCCGCGAATATCGCATTGTTTTGGGGTGAAGTGACATGTCATATTTTTGCCAAATGACGTGTCGAAAGAGAAAATATCACCCACCTTTTGAGGTGGGTGATTTCACCAAATATAAAATGTCATTAAATGACAAATTTTGCCATTTGTGCTTTCAGCAAGCATAAGCAAGGAGGAAGAGCAGCATTGCTGTCGTCCTCGCAGATTAACTCGCAGTTAGCTCTCTCTTCAGCTGCTGACCAAGGCCATAGTAAAGAGAGCTTACTCGTCTACCGCCACTTGCAGCCAATACTCGAGCTGCGTCACAGAGAACCGCTTCTCCAACGTTCCTACACTAAGTTGCCCTTATAGTTGACCCTCTTACGATCACGCTATGAAGATAACACTGCCGTTTGGACATAGATAAATGACTGGAAGCGCAAGGCCTCGCTCGAAAACTTCAAGGTGCACCTAGATGCCCACGATGACAAGGTTCTTGTCGATTGGATGGAGGTATAAGCTAACTTTATGGCTATATACGGTACCGACAAAAAGCCAAAGTTGGTGGGCCGCCCAAGCAGACGATGAGCTCGGCCTTTGAAGACCTGGCTGATTTCCTGTACGCTAACACAGAACACCGTGAGTTGCCCCATTTGACAGCTGACCAAATGCATAATCGCTGGCGAACGTACATGAAGAAGTTCAGGAAGACTCTTAACGCTAGTCTCCACAGGACAGGACTTGGGTTGAGTAAAAGCGATCTGGCCCATGGTATAGATTCAATAGAAGAAAAAATGGAGTTGAAATGTCCGGAGTTCTCGCGCATGAAGACCATTTTCGGAGACAAGCCCAACATTTCGCCGGCTGCAACAATTGAACTTGGTCTTCCAGCCGAATAATTGATGCAAAATGCCTCTGCTGATATGGCTCACGCGCGTTGTGACGACATTGGGAATAACAACAATTTTGAAATCGATTCGGACGCTAGCACCAATTACGGAGACGGCCTTCATGCTGAAGCCGGATTGGTTACCGCAGCACAAGAGCTCCGAGAAATTTCTGGCGCTGCTCAAAATATTATATGAGGTGCTGGTAAAACAAAAAAGAAAGAGATGCTGATCTGGGCCTTAACTTTGGAGAACATATTGTTTTTTTAAGGAATTTGCTGAACCACTCGTGACGCAGGAATTGGGTGATGAAACTGTAACCTCTACGGATATAGTAATTGATAGCAGCACCATAGACACCGCCCAAGTCGATCGTACAGCTGAGAGTGCTCCCTCATTGTTGCAACGGGCCCGGCGAACATTTTAACTAGACGAAAAGGCTTCATGTGGGTTGGCCGAAGATGTTTTTAGCATTTCGAGTGGAGGTGGAAAAAAACAAGACTCGTCAGACTGCGTCAAAACGCTCAGGCTCCAAACGCACAGCTGAGGCTTCGCATACAGCTGGTAAAACAAACGGAGGGAAGCAAAAAAGGTATCAAACCACCAGAGAAGTCTATCGCTCGCTCAATCGCACATGGAAGTCAGCCTAAAAAAGCATGAGATGGAGCAAGACTACCTCTATGATCAATTGGCGTTCAGCAAACAAAAGTGGAGCGAAGAGAAAGCCGAGAAAGAGAGCCGCCTTATACTGGATCGTGAGCGCTGCAAAAGAAGAAGCGGCAGCACGCAAGTTTTCGGCGCGTGGTGACTTCATTATCACTCTTGTCAATCAAGGCAAGTCAGCTTCTAAAATTAAGGAGCTCCTACAACTTTATGACACGAGCGCATAAACGTGAGCTGCGGCTATCATAGTGTCTGCAAATTTGATAAATGAGAGGCTGCATTAGTTTAATTGCGAGTAGTTGGGTAGTTCAAACTCCTGCTGCGTTTTACTATTTTGAAACGACTAATGCTTTTGAAACTTGACAAACGTTTGGTTGCCGAACTTCACGCTTTTAGGTCCCCCTGTACCACAAAATACCTCCGGGCTCACGATCTCGTGCAATAGCATATGCTTTCAGTCGGCCACGAAAAGGAAATGTATCGTCGTCATCCCACTCAGTGGTGTCGTCTTCTGACGAAGACGATTCTTCCTCCGACGTCCACGGATCCCCGATGCTAATCAATAAATTGTGTAGCACAACGCAGACGGTTGTCCATCTAAGTACGCGTTCGATGTCTTCTTTGACCTTGATCTGAACCCGAACCTCCCTTAACGAAGACCACCGTCCCTTCAGAACACCAATAGTGTGCTCGTTGACGACACGAACATGAGCAACACAAGCGTTGAAAGCCTCATTGTCTGTGCCGGGGTGGTTTTTCTTGTATGTCGGCACTAACGTATTATGCGTTTTATCCGCTGGGTATGATGAGTCGGCAAGCAAGTACTGCCCTGGGCTAAAGAAAAATGATTTTTTGCTGTCTTTTGACAAAGCCATTTCACGATATACTGTACTATCAGCGCACGATCCTGGCCATCCTCCATAGAAAGAAAGTATACGCCGGTTATCGTCAACATTTCACGATATACTGTACTATCAGCGCACGATCCTGGCCATCCTCCATAGAAAGAAAGTATACGCCGGTTATCGTCACAATCACTTGACCGTTTACGCTGTAGCGGTGCTTTCTGTCGAAAAAGCACTGACCGTCGGCTCCTGGCTTTTGAGCAAGATGAAAGGTGGTACCATCACTAAACCCGACACATCCCGGAAATCCCTTGCGCTTCATTCGCCTAGAAATTCTCTTTTTCTCTTCTCCATCGGGCTATTTGATGTACTCTTCTTGCAGGTCCATCAATGCAATTACCACTCGTGCTGTGTACAAATCCAGCGCTCCTACACCAACACCCCAAATATTCGTTGTGCGTCCAAGTGACGATCCGTTCCCATTGGTTCCAAGGAGGTCGAGGGCTACGGCGAGCTGAAGACATATCGGAGCCTGCAAATGCTCGCTGTTATTAAAAAAAATACGATGAACAGCGATTACGCTACAAATAACATCAAAAGACCGCCTTGTTGTTCGTGTAAGCTGTCGGAAGTCTTCGTCGTCAAGATTACGAAAGTATTCCGTTGCAAATTCGTGACTTCTCTGCTTGTTTACCCTTGGCGTCAGGTAGCGCTACGAAAGGACTTGCCGGAGGAAATCGTACAGCTCGTCCACTCTAGACTCGATTGGGAAGCACTCAATCCAGTCGTCAAAGGGGAGGCCCTCCCAAAGTCTCATCAAACTCTTTTTCGAGTGTAGCGAGGGCGAGAAGATCAACCACTTTGGCGATAAGAAGATGGCGGTCGCTTGTTTTTGTCATTTTGTGCTACTGTTCAAATTGCTAAAGAACGATGTTTTAAGCAGTTCTGATACGCCTTTACAAGAGAGCATGATATTTGCTTTAAAACTGACATGTCATTTCGAGGCCATATAACATGTTATTTCCACACGCCTGGTCTTTCCAATTTCTCGACCAATCAGCGAGAAGTCGAGCAAAATACGAATTCGTTATTGGTCTAAGAGCATCTCCACCGGCAATGGAGTTTCCCATTAAAATGAAGGGTTGCTTGCTCACTTTAGATGAGATTTTCGAACTTTTTATACACACTCGTTAATGGCCACACCGCTCACATCAATAAATTCTCTAGCAAAACGAAATGGACATGACAGATTCCATTGACTTTTCAAGCGGACCGCTGACTCTTGTTGGGAACGATCTATTGGACGACAGTGCCAAGATCTTTGCGCTGGAGTGTCTTCTAAGCAGTGACTCTGAGGACGAGGAACGAACACATTGTGGAGGTTCTCGCCAAGGCAAAGCTGGCAACGTTGACAGACAAGCAGAGCTTCATGCAGATCTTTTCCATCGAGACTACTTCACTTCATCACCAACGTACAACGAGGGTCATTTTCGCCGCCGTTTTCGTATAAATCGGAGCCTATTTGTAAAGATTGCTGGTGATATTGAGCGTTATGACCCATATTTTAAGCAGAAAGCGGATTGCACGGGTAAGCTTCGCTTAACTATGCTTCCAAAAGTGTGCTGCCGCGATTCGTATGCTCGCTACAGGCTGCTATGCTGATGATTTAGATGATCGGTACCGCATGGCTGAGTCTACGATGCTGGAAACACTCCGACGTTTCTGCGGTGGTGTGATTGCGCTGTACAGTGTGACGTATCTTCGCTATCCTTCGGAACAAGACTTACAGTCTTTACTTAGCGAAAGCGCGGCTCGGGGATGGCCTGGAATGCTGGATTGACTGTATGCACTGGCACTGGAAGAACTGTCCAACGGCTTGGGCTGGCCAGTACAAGGGAATGGAAGCTGGGCCGACAATTGTGCTCGAAGCTGTAGCTGACTGTCATAGCCGACTTTGGCATTGCTTTTTCGGGATGCCTGGATCCAACAATGATCTTAACGTGCTGGACAGGTCTCCTTTGTTCAACGATGCTATGAATGGAGTGGCGCCATTGGTTAACTTCACGGTGAGCGGGCACACGTATAACATGGATAACTGGCTTCATGATGGGATTTATCCCGAATACATTTGCTTTGTTAAGACAGTCAGCAATCCAAGCGGATTGAAAACCCAGCATTTTGCTATGAAGCAGGATGCCCAAAGAAAAGATGTTGAGCGCGCATTTGGAATATTGCAAGCGCGGTGGCATATATTGACCATTCCATGTCGACTATGGAACCAACATGCTATGAAGGACGTAATCACTACCGGCGCCACGCTTCATAATATGATAATCGAGACTGGGTTAACAAGCGGCAGTTCCAGTGAAGACGAGCTGCAAATGACCCCAGTTCCATATGTGGTTGCTGCACGTCCACCTAATGAGCCGTCACGTGTAGGAGCAAGACATTTTATGGGTAAAGTTCAAAATTCCTCGCTCCACCGCCAGCTTCAGCGTGATCTCATTGAACATCATTGGACAAGACTTGGTAATGATATGTAAATGGTCTGCTGCTATATATAAGTTCTCATCGCTGACACCTCCACGAGGCACTGCAACCCCTCCATTGGCTGGGGGCTGATCCGCTTCGGCGTTTGCTCTTTGCATCGTACAGAAAAATCTTTTTTCTACCTGAATTAATGCCATTCGCTCTTCTGCAAGTTTGCGCCTCGCAGATATAAGAAACTGCTGCTTCTTGATTGACATAAACTCTTTTGCTTCTTGATTATTGTCGTCCTTGAAGAAAGCTAACGCTAATTGATCCTGCATAAGATCGTTCTGATCGCGCAGCAATTCGTTCTTGTCTCGAAGTGACTGGCAAATTTCAGAAGTCAGCTGCAGCTTAGTCTTGTCTTGCCTCGCTTTAGAAGCAGCGATATGCTTAGCCTATTTGTTCCCGATAGGTCGCTCAACGACTACTTCCACTGTATTGGCTAAGACGGAGCTGACAGACTCGGATGACATCCGCCTTTTAGGTGTATAAAAAATGCCCACACACCCAATCCATTTAGGCTTCTCGCGTAAAAATTCCCAACAGTGGAGTAGCTTAAATGCGTTACCGCACGTGTCCATGTAGATTGTGAGTGCATCGTCAATAAAATTCTGCTCCATATATCCAGAACGAGCTACCGCTTTTGCTTTCGCGTAGCAGCCGCAAAACTTCGACACTTTTTTCTGAATATTATCCCTCCAATGGGTCGTGATGCTCTCTTGGGGTCGCTTTCGTTCACTTATTTTTCTGAATATTATCCCTCCAATGGGTCGTGATGCTCTCTTGGGGTCGCTTTCGTTCACTTAGACCCGACGCAATCACAGCAGAATTAAACGCGTCACTCATCTTACGAAAGAAAGTTGATCCTTTTTGGTATCTGCCGACCACAGGGTCTTCGCTAACTTCAATGAAGCTTTTGCAAGGAGCAACTGGTCTTCTTTCGAAAAGTTCTTGGCGCGCACGGTTGATGGAGTGCTCGGCGACGAAGCAGATTGCGGTGTAGCAGCGATAAGCGGTCCACACACAGCGCGGGAGATGCCCGACACAGTCGTCTCTGGGGAGGCGCCTGGCACTGGTAAAGCACTGGAGGGTCTTAACACCGGCTCCATAGGATAGGCACTTATTACCGTCTCCACAGGAGAGGCGCCTGACACCGAGACAGCGCTGGAGACACCCTGCACCAACGCAACAGAGGCGGCATCCGGCACCGATACTGCACGGGAGACATCCGACGTCGACACCTCAGGAGATACAACTGGCATCGACATATCACTATATTCACCGGACCGATGCCACAGGGAACACAAGCTTACTTCAGCCTCTAAGGATACGGTTGGCGCTGGAACTGGAGGGAACAGGATATATCCACCGGAACCCGGTATGAAAAAGTGTAAAGCCGGTATGACAATTGAACAATATCCGGTATCATTTTGCCACCTGTTTGTAGGAGATGTTAAGAGACAGGTTTCTAAATCGTAATGATTTTTCTTTTGTAAATGTCGCTACTGTCAACTTTTTTACTGACCGGTGGAGATGCTCTAAAACATCTAAAGGGCCATGAATTGATTGGGTCGTGAATTGATTGACCGCCTTACTTTTCAGGCATACTTTTGTCAGATATATTGTCAATAATTGCCCAAATATAATATATTTGGACAATTATTGACAATAAATCTAATACAATATATTTATTTTTTATATATTGTATTGGAGTCGGCCAAATCAATAATACATATTTTTAGTGGGAAAATAAATATACTACTGAATTGCCATATCCTCTGGTACGCAGATCTCTATCGTGTAAAAGACGGTGTTGTGTCGGATAAAATGCGATTGCCTCTCGGTGATGTGGACAAGCTATCTGACGTCGATTTCACGAAAGCTGACGAGTCGCTCAACACGGACACCGAAAAGAGAGCCGCATATCAACTGTCCGACATTATCAGGTCGCAGTCGAATCGCCCGCTTTTTAGTGGCTTACGCCGGAGGTTCAAGAACTTGTTCGGAAAGAAGACGTATCGACGCTTAGATTGGGGATTGGTTTGTTTTGATTTCCAATGCATTTACGAGCGTACACATGGTAACTTTAATTAAAGCTGCTTAACACTTTGTGCGGTTATATTGCATACCGTAACTCGTATAAATCTCGCTCATAAGCAGTTTAGTAGCCACTCGACCAGTCCATTTGGTAGAGTACATCTTTGCCTTCCAGCCGCCGATTCAGGTTCTTCACGAAAACATCAGCAACGTCCGCTGGGAAAACAGTGCCGGCGATATGTGGGGTTACGATTACGTTCGGATACGACCACAAGGGGCTCTCCTTGGGCAGCGGCTCCGTCTCGAACACATCCAGCACTGCCTTTGAGAATAGTCCTTTGTCCAACGCGTTAATGATCGTCTGCTCCGAGATAATGTCACCACGACCAACGTTGATGAACACTGGCTGCTTCGCACGACACACCTCAAGAGTGTTCTCAGTCAACAAGTACTGCGTGGCATTCGTGCTAGGTAGTACGTTCACCACGTAGTCGCTCTGCTCAAGGACGTCACTCAGATCAGTCGACACACGGTCGGCACTCGAAGCCAGCGCCTTACGGTCTTCGTCACCCACACGGCGCTTGAATCCGACCACTTGAAAACCTGAAGCCTTGAACGTGCGTCCGATTTCCTGACCGACGTTACCGAGTCCGAGGATGCCGATCGTCAACTGCCGGAACGAGCGGTACTTGAGCTCCCAGCGACTGAAGACGCGCGTCTCCTGGAGCTCCTTCGCCTCAAAGAGCTTGCGTTCGATTGCGATCACGTAGCCAAAGACGAATTGGGCCAGTGCAATGGGCATGATACCGCCAGCGCGTGTGACCGTGAAGCCCGGGTCGGACGGGGCGTCCGGGAACTGGTAATACGAGTCCACGCCAGCGTAAGTGCCTTGTACCCACTGTACCTTCTTGAGGAGGTGTTGCAGTTCGAACGGCAAATTCGTCTTAGGGGCCAAAAGCAGCGGCGCAGCTAAGTGGGCGTCCATAAAGATCACTTCGGCGTTTTCGAGGATCTGTTGTTGCTTGGGATCGAGCTCCCATTCAGGCGTCGTGGGGACAGCAATGCCAGTTGGGTTGTTACTGGCATTCGGAGGGCGCACGACCGGAAGCGGCAAGTCCACGATCTCGAGTTTGGATGACTTGTAGAGCTCTGCTACGCAGGACGTAGATGTCGACGACGAGAGCTGTTGGCGCACGGCGTTGCCGATGCCGGGGATGATGGAAACCACGGGGATCTGGATCTTGCTGTTGGTCATAATGAGAGGATGCAAATTGTAAAGTGGGCTCGGACTGAGTGTTCATGGTTATCATGGAGACCGGTGCAGGTTGTCGTCTGAATGACATACTTGAATATCTTTCGGGGTCTCAATTGTTCTGTGGTATTTTATTTTCTGGGTAATGAAGTAATAGCAGGTCATCGGTTTTATCTCACTGAGTATTTACAACCTAAACTGTGCAAAGCGGTACATTGCATACTATCGATTATGGAAGGTATTAAGCTATTTTACTCAATGACACAAAAAGGACAGATAGCGACCAATCCCACAGGGTTGACGCGATTCAGAAATCGACGCAGGCGCCGCTAACGCACTGATGAAGCTCATTACTCTATCGCGGGTTTCTACACGAAAGTCCATGAGCTGTTCTTTGAATTGCCGGAGCGAAATCGCCACAAAACACATAAATATTGCGCATTCGATTCAATATTTCCGGGCGCGATTGATTGAATCAAATTCTAATACGATTCGACGGTCCTTAATAAAACAGAAAAAAACTGAATTTGGCTGCACGATTGCCGAATTCACATATCCGCCCACCACAGCTTACTACAATATAAACTAGATTTGGCTGCACGATTGCCGAATTCACATATCCGCCCACCACAGCTTACTACAATATAAACTAGATTATATTAATTTTATAAGCGTAGCAAGAATGGCTAATCGGTCTATTAAAGAAGGTGTCAGTTTAACGGAAATTACGGTACGCTGAAAATACCCCTTATACATGTATCTAAGTATGTATCGCATATGGAAAGTTATCATCTTCAAGGGGTAAAATGCCGTAGACCCTTAACTTTTTGCATAAAAAGAACCATTAAGGGTTCCCGGCCTTAACGAGTTTCAAATATTTTTTGTGTTCGTGAAACTTACACGTGAAAATTAAAAAAAAGACTTGAAAGATTTACGTCCATTCGAAAATCCACCACTGATCACACAAGCCTCGAGAGGAAACGCAAGCAATGCCGCCATCGACTGCAGCAGGTAAGTAGCGCATTAGCGCCCTTTCAACGGAGGCGAGCGGGTGCGAGCGAGCGCAGCCGGAGCAAACCCACGTGGGGAGCCCGCGAAGCAGGGCCGCGTGGTATTTGCGGAGGCGGGCCCAGCGCCGAGCTCCTCAGCGAGACGAGCCTTGCACTCGCCAGGAGTTACTATCTTCATATCCCGAGCGAAGCGCGGCCGGTAACTTAAGTAATATATACTTTCGAAGTACGTTGGATGCACTTTGTGTTGGTAGTCGAGTTAGAAGCGTTTAGTGAAGCACGTAACGCTGATCTTACGTACTATGGTGTATGTTAGTCGTACCAAGCACTTCCACTCGTTCATGTACGTTGTATGCTTGTGAGAGCGGTGTTTATGGTGGTGGACGAGTTAGTCACCCCTGCGTCGAAGTCCTCTTTACATTCGTACTTAGGTAGTATCGTATGGTGGAACTTCCCATCTCTATGGTGAAACTTCGCCCCTTTGCTGGTAATCTATTTCCATTTTAAGGGCGCCGAAGGCAATAGTGCGCCAAGGCTGTCGTGGTGTTGTAGTTAAGGGTGCTCTAACGCCGTTCGTAAAATGCCCGTCAAGTTTGTCAACTGTTCAATATTTGTTGTCACAGTCCAGAAAAATGTGCTACATGTAGTTTGAAATTAGACGAAACTTTAATTCGGTTTAGTGACGTCTGGGTTAGGT
Source organism: Phytophthora brassicae (assembly GCA_024679045.1). Classification (NCBI taxonomy): domain Eukaryota; phylum Oomycota; class Peronosporomycetes; order Peronosporales; family Peronosporaceae; genus Phytophthora; species Phytophthora brassicae. Next base: position 10,852 of record JAIKVB010001328.1, read on the forward strand.
ACTGGTATCGTTATTGACATTCCAGAATTGAAAAATGGGAACGCTCTTGCCGCTGGAGGAGTTGGACCCCACGCTTTCGGACGTACTGGCCTATATCGACACATTTAACGCTGACACCTCCAGTAGCACCAGTGGAAGCAGTGAGGACGGGAACAAGTTGCCACCTTCGAGCACCACGGAACGCAAGACTCGCAAGGCCGCAGCCTCTCGACGTTGCCATCTGTTGTCGCGGATTTCCGGTCGCGAAAGCACAAGAAAAAGGCCCAACTTTTGGCATTGCGCGCACAAGTGGCTACACTCGAGACCAAACTGAGCCAATTGCGAGACCCAATTGCCAGAAATAGACTCTCGAATCTAGAATTGGGTCAGCAACTGGATGTCACCCAAAAACGCCAGTTGACGCAACTATGGCGGAATAAGACCCAATTGGAGAAACAATTGCGACGAAAGAGTGAAAATACGAACAAAATGCTCAAAAATGTGCTGACCAGACAGAGCAAAGTCGCCCAGACGTTGCAGAGCGTTCTGAATGATATGACAGCTGTGGTCCACATTGAAGAAGCTTTAAGGACCCCATCGCCCACTTTGCCGTCCTCGCTCAAAGGTTTTGTGCCGAATTTGAACGACGCCATTTATGGGGAACTTTCGGCCAGATTGGGCACATTGTGCGTTGACGTCTCGACCAAATTTTCGTCGCTGGACCAAATTCGAGTACAGGACCTTTCGACTGGGGTGCAAGTGAGAACTGACTCAAAAACTGGACTTCCGTACGTCGAGTTGACGTCCGCCATGGTGATGAATATGGGTCTGAAACAGACGGAATTGACTGTGACGGACTTGAAGTCGTGCCAATATCATGATTACGTGAGTTTCTAGAATATTTTATTACATTTAGTGATAGTCTACTTTTGGTTTCTCTGACTTTTACGTGAGTTTCTAGAATATTTTATTACATTTAGTGATAGTCTACTTTTGGTTTCTCTGACTTTTATTGTATTTTTTAGAGAAAATTTGTGACGGAGCTGGGGATCAAGAAGGAGAAGGAGTTTATTTTATTGTATTTTTTAGAGAAAATTTGTGACGGAGCTGGGGATCAAGAAGGAGAAGGAGTTTGAACTGCGCAATGAGGAACTGGAAATTGCTCTGAGCACTTTGTCGCTTTCTCGCACATACAAGGACGAGAGTCGTATTCTGCTGTCTATGTCGTCCGTGATGTTTGATCACCCGACGGATATGGCAATGTGTTTTCGTGAAGACGGTTTTTTTCTAATTACGAAGTTAGCGACGGGATCGATGCTGCAAACACGCTACCGATTGACTCCCGAAGTTGCACCAGGACAGCTCACTTCTACAACGCAAAACGCAAATGCGACGAAACTGTTTGTTTTAAAACATTTAGGAGAATCGGTATGGACAAATCTCCATAAAGTACAAGCCAACTGCATCGACGCGCAACAAAATCCGGTGTCCGCATCTGACGCCGACTACAGTAGCTGTAGTTGTTGAAGACCTCCGCGATCTTGTTGCAGTGACTATTCTCTTGTTGGACTTTTCGTTTCTCGGAGTTAACTGTTACCTGCAATGGTATCTAAATACCTGACGTTTTCTTCCGAGTTGACATCCAAATAGATATACTTCAAAGTATAAAAATATACCACTAGTAGCTTTTTTCGAGGTTTTTTTTACGTAAGATGGGGGGAGTTTTCGCGTCTACGCGTTCCAGATAGAGCGTTTGTTACTGTAGAAGACGCTTTCACTCAGTTATAAAATGAGGACCCGTTACCGCTTGTTGTGAAATACTTCAAGAAGCATAAAGAAATCAAGTTGGGCTTTTTAGAATTCATTAGATCGACACATCGGTTAGTACTTTTATAATATAGGTACAAATGAACGACAAGGTGCGCAGTTTCCACTCCGTGTTGGGTTTACAACGTAGCGTTATAGGTACAAATGAACGACAAGGTGCGCAGTTTCCACTCCGTGTTGGGTTTACAACGTAGCGTTTGCGGAGTGTTTTGGGGGTACCGGTATTGTCGTGTTAAGAGGTGAAAACGTTTCACAAGATACAAATCGTGTTGAAAAATATGAGGCTACTATCAAATCGCTAGCATACAATTCGCTTGCAGCTTCCAAAAAAACTGTAAAGCTCCGTGGTGCCTTGCAGGGGTTCCGAAAATATTATTTTTCAGAAGGGAAAGCTACCGGTAAGCGGTAGAATAAAATAGGGAGGTGTCAGGGTCAACATGAAGAAAGAATTAATTGCTCATGCTAGGATGAAACAATAAATTAGGGCGCTAGTTTGAAAAATATATTCGCTTAGTCGTTCTCTACGTCAACATTGTGCAACAAAATGAAACGAAGCAGTAAAGGATGAATCAACTTGGCTGTGATTTGTGATGAATGGTTCCCGTTGCGTAAACTTTATTGAAGGTCAGCACCAAGAGTAACATATCTGTAGCAAAAAAAACATATTTTTCGAAAAATAATTAAGGAGGGGTGCTGGTCAGAACCGTAAATAATTTAAGGGTACGTTAAATTAAATTATTTCTTCATGTAGAGCGCCCTATAGTTTTGCTCCGCTATATTTTTCGGAACCCCTACCGGTAGTGACTTGAGTGGTTCAGTTATGCACAAGACAAGACATCCAACAACCATTTAATATGAAGATTGGACGAAAGTTTGTACATTCTTCAAAAAGAATTTTCAGGTGGCTGCCATCTCTTCGTCCGAGTCCAAACTGCTGGTTGAAAAGCGTCTGAAATATCAAGACACTGATTTCGGTGTGTTAGTTACAGAAATGAGTTGTTTTTGGCTGTAGCGAGTCTCTTGTCCCTGCTCGTGGGGGTTTGGCTTCTTGCCGTCTGCGGGTTCGTTCCCAAGGGTTCGGATGGCCGACAAGTACAA
>JAIKVB010001329.1:0-13751 GCA_024679045.1 Phytophthora brassicae
CTTGGGCAAATCGAAGCAGTACAAACGAAGAAACGCACTTGAAGCATCGTAACTAGCTCACGCTTCACATATTCCGTCGTGACAGGTTCAAACAAGATATTGTTCCAAAACACGATAGTAGTTTTTTCAAACGGAGGCATACGTGAGAATGGAAGTCTCGTGATGTCGTCGCAGTACAAATGGGCCCTTTCATCAATATGTCGGCCGTACGGGCTCCTAGCAATCATCTGGACGCCAAGTTTGTAAACGTCCGCACGTACCTCGATGCCGATCGCCTTAGACACCTTGGTTGCCAGCACCACTTGAGCGATAATATTTCCAAGACCCGCACCAATGTCAAAAAATACGTCAGCTTCGCCGATGTCACCAAGTTCACGGAGTAAGGTAGTAACACCCGACGGTAGAATTTCTCCAACATTGAGGTGAGGCCTACCACCAACTTGTGCGACCGCAAAATGTGGTACGTCCGCAAACATTATAGTCACAGCTTCCTCCGCTCTTCCTGGTGGTAAAACTGGCCTAATTGCAGCCAGCGATTCGACAGCCTCTGTTATATTCTCGTCGGACTCTTTTTCTTCGTTGCTGCTCACACAACCATCATCACTTGATGTAGACGAAGGGCTATCCTTCACATTGACTGTAGACGAGCAAATTTCAGCAGGAGGTGCTACTGGACATGGTGCACGAAGCGCTTCCTTTTGTCGTCCTTGATGTTCTGGCCCTGGTTCTGCAGGTCGTGACTCTGGACGAGCTACTTCTCGTTGCACACGACGTTTCGGTGCTGGTTGAACGCGTTGTGGCTCTGGTGGGGCTTGCTCTTGTTGCGGACGAGATGTAGGTGCTGGTTCTGCAGGTTGTTGCTGTGGTGGGGCTTCTTCGTGCTGCGCACGAGGTGTCGGCGCTGGTTCTGCAGGTTGTTGCTGTGATTGGTCTTCTCCTTCTTGCGCACGTGGTGCTGACGCTTCTTTTGCGTGTTGCTCTGGTGGGACTTCGTTTTGTTGTTCCCGTGGTCTCGGCGCTGAGTCTGCAGGTCGTGGCTCTACCGGAGTCGGTTCTTGCCGTGCAGCCGATACTGACGCTGCTCGCTGTGTCGCCTCTCCTGTTTGGTGTGGTCGTCTTGGCGGCGGATGTGCAGCAAGACTGCGAAGCTGTTGCACTACAGCTGGAGGGCGGCCACGTGGACGGCGGACGGCGGTGAAGAAACTGGCAGGAAAGCGCGATATGTCTGTTCCGTACGTTCGGAAGAGCGTCTGGAGCCTCTGGCGAAGCGCGGCGGCTGAGTGTCTGGTGGCGCTCATGCGGCGGTCAACGTCCTTCCAGGCGATCCGTGACCCAGCATCGATGTATGTGCGGGCGAGCTGGACAAGCTGCTTGTCGTCGTCGAAATCGAAAGTGGTCCGCATGTGGGCATAAATTTCGTACTGGTCGCGATGTCAGTGATAATCTTGATTTCAATATTGAAAAGGACCAGAGCCAGTCGTAGCTAACAGGGACAAAATAAGGGGCTTCAACGAAAAGCGTGATGTGTCTTGCTATTTTCTCAGTTTCGCTGACGCAATCTCGGACTTAAGCGTAATAATTCGCACTTAAACACGTAAAATTCAGTGGCGTGTGCTACACACTGCAAAATATTGACGGGGTAGGGAAACAAGAACGCGATGTGATTGGGCGTCTCAAAAACAGGTAGGTGCTAGGTTGAACTTCTGTCAAGGGGGGCATTTTGCCCCTTTCGTGGCCGATGTTCTCACAGGTTTTGACACGACCTTCAAAGGGGTCAGAATGCCCCTGTTGACCACGAAAGGGTTAATAATGGGAGGGACCATACATATTTACATACCAAATTCCATCAAATCACAAATCCAGAGCTTCCCGTGCGAAGCACGCGTTAGTTAATTTTACAGCGGGTACCATAATTTTTTTTAATTTTGCGTCTCAAATGGGAGATAATTTTTTTTCGTCGGGGTCGTTCTCGACCCCCGTTGACTGAAAAAATTCGTGCATGGGCCCAAAGAAGAGGAGATGCTCCTCTTTGCAGTGGTGTGCTCAAATCCCGATTCGCACTTAGGTTCATTGGTAGCTTTATGTTTGACGCAGTCTCAGACGCAGTCTCTGATTTCAGTCTCCGGTTTGCGTGGCTGCACGATAACAATTCCCAGGCACAGGGATAATCGTCACTCATCTTTAAGCGTAGCATAAGACTGCGACAAGGAATTGACAACGTTGGATTATCTACAGGTATCAAATAAGTCGCCTATTTTTTTTACATTTCCTGCGCGATCTTTAGCTTAGCAGAATCAAATAGCGCAATAATAGAAAATGACACCATTTCAGCTTGTAGAAACAATTTACTGCATCGTTTGGTGAAGTACCGTCATCATCCTCGCTTCGTGAACGAATGATTTCGGCAAAAGCGCACGAAAATCTACATCATGGAGTTGAAATTAAACGCACGACAACATTTACATGTATTTACTTTTTATTTACTTTTTGGATAGCCAAGTCTTTGATAGCGGTGTAACGCAGTCAAAAAGCGATCAATTCATTTTTAATTTGCTGCCGGAGTCGTTTGGTCTGCTGGGGCTGAACGTCCTGGATATTAGCACAGAATGGTATCCAGATATGCACGACGCTCTTGATTTTCAATTCTACTGGAACCAGTAGAAGAACCACACAAGCTGTACATCACAGAGCCTGTTTCTTGAAACAAAATCTCTTCACGTTGCAAAAGCAGTTCACACCACTGTAAATCCAGTTCGTACTGGTTTATAAAGCGCTGAATCCCGCGAGCAGTAGTGATGCCATGAATCAGTTGTTCGTGTACACATCGGCACTGTGTCAATCCTTCATTACGACTTGCTAGATATATCGTCCTCAACACACAAATTCTTCCAAAGACCGAATAAAAGTCGATTAGCCGGTAGAAGATTTTGCAGTAGATGTTCTGTAAGCGTGAGACTTCCTTCAGCGTGACTAGGATGCAACTTTGACAATGGATCGATCCACTTATCATGTCGTAGTAGCTCATCACCCAAGTCCAACAAACGTAAAATTCCACTCTGCTCGACTTCAGCGAAAGTGAAAGCCCGACAAGCATTCAGATCATCTTCAGACTGATGAGTACACAGAGACTCATCACGATAGTATCTGCTATTGTTTCTGTGACTCCCAGTCGGCATAGCTGGCAAAGTTTTAGTCGGTATAGCTGGCAAAGTCCCAGTCGGCAATGGTGGTAAAGTTCCAGTCGGATCCGTGATCAGGATATACTTCTCGCCGTTGGAGTCTCGTTGAATACAAGCTCCCGTGTTGACACTCACGTTCAAATCCATGACAACATTCCAGTCGTCACTTTCACAGTAGCTCGATGAGAGCAGCCCTGCCATGGTTTTGTCGTCTGAGACCCAGATTTTCATGAGGCCATACGTGAAAAAGTGGCACTGATCGTCGACTCTGTATACCTCACTTTTCACCAACGTGTTACAGTTTTCGTCTGTGTAGGTTTCGATCATGAAGACAGGAGAATTCCCGAAGGTAGAATGGAGGTAGGCGTCTCGACTGGTACTGCAAGTGCGTTGTCCGTAGTATGTTACGTTGCCGTACCCACCAACGTTGCTGTACTCGTAACATTCGGAATCTTCTTCCTCGCACGCACCCTCCTCAATTTTTGCTGTTGAAGGCTTCAAACAAGGCGAAAAATCGTGACTAGCAGTGATACTAACTCCGTTGGCAGAGGTAAAGACGGTGGAAGGTACAGCGATTAACCATAGAAGAAATGTGGCGCCAGATAACCAGGATTTCATAGCGACGAGATAGAAGTTCGAGTGGAAGAAAGTTGCTGAATGGACGTGAGAATTGAGATCTTGGCGATATCTTTGGCAGTTTTTAACGGACTACTTGAAGAGTCTTTTGCTTATCAATTAAGAGACGGCAGAACGAATGGCAGTTTTTAACGGACTACTTGAAGAGTCTTTTGCTTATCAATTAAGAGACGGCAGAACGAGTTATTATATGAATTAGTTATGAATATTTGAATTATCAATTCGGGAAGATGCGTACTGGGTTAAATTATTATATGAATTAGTTATGAATATTTGAATTATCAATTCGGGAAGATGCGTACTGGGTTAATATACGATAGTAGAAGTATCTGAAACTAACTACGACTGGTCGCTGGTTCGGACTCTTTTACGTTGGTTACATGTTTGTTGCCTCCGCAAAGTTATTAGAACATACTCTGTGGAAATCCTTGCTTGCTTTTTGAATGGCACTTGGCCACGTTATTCGCTTGATACCAAGTTCCGCACTTGTCGTTGAAGTCTTCAATGTCGCCACGTCGACTCGAGGTAAATTCTCAGCTTTTACTACAGAAAGATTTCCAGTAGAAAAAATGCACCCGGCAAGTGGAGAATCCAATAACCTCCTGTACCTCCCTTCTACACTATTGAAAACGTCGTGGGGTAGAGTTATCACTCTGATGAGAACAACTTCATAACCACCGTATTGTATTCACTGTGTAGAACGTCAGACTGGTCGACCCTAAAAAAACTAATATAGCGTCTTACGGGCATCACAACTGGATCTGATTGGTGTACGCCAACGTCCATCGATGTTTATCTTTTTTTATCAGACAGGGCCAGCAGAAGGACTAATCTCTCTTCACAGGAGTTACTCATTTGTAGCTAGACAAAATAAAAATAAAACATGAAAATTACTTCCAGCGCCCAGAGACAGCAGTATACATGTAGTTACTTCGAGTATTACATTGTTTTTATATAAAGAGCGTGACTTGTTCACTAAAATTGTAAGTTATTAAACCATTTGTAATCTAAATTCAGTAGCACTAAAGGTGACCAACCAGTGATCCCCAAAGTAATCATTAGAGAAAATGGTTCGAACGTTATAACATCACAGTATTAATAGTACTGTACGAACCCAATGTACTACTACTATGAGCTTGACTTCGAATTAAAAAAACAGACAAGCAAAGAAACAACATCCGTGTTAGCTACAAGTAAATCAGATCTACCAGCAATATAAATTCTGATGCTGGAGTCACCTCTCGTTAAACTGCTTAGTCGACGTTGCAACGCCATAATACCACTCTGCACGAAATAATAGTGCGTGATCAAAAATTGTTCGTCATCACTTCCTTCACGGGCCTCAACGCTGCCCTTAGCTCAACACTGCCAACTACGTCGACAATATAAACTCATAATTAGCAGCATCACGTAAACCTTCAGTGACGACTTTTCATTCTCGTAACACAGCTGACACCATTCCTGCAAATGAGTCAAAGATGCGGGTGTTGAATGAAGAGACCAATCGTTAATGGATTGGTAGGTAGATCCTCGTCGCATCAGCTAATGGTATCTGTGTTGGAAGACGGTTCTTGATTTCCACGCAAGCAGACGAGAGAGAAACATCGACGAAAGCGCTGGTGCGTTAGTATCAATTGTCGTCGTGAGCTCGCGTTGAAGGTAGTGTCGACACCGAAAACTTTCCATATAATCAATGAGCCAGTAGCTAGGTTCACGCCAAGTCCCTTATCCAAGTTTAAGACTCGTCCCAATGGGGAAAGGCTGACTTGTCCCGCGACAAGCAGGTGCACTTGCCCCGCTGATAACACCCACGCTAACCTGAGAACGGGATCAGGTTGCTTCGAACATCTGATCCCGTGGTGCCATGCCACTGTAGCAACTTCCTTTCAGTATAACTCACGATTTAACAGCGCCCATGACAGGCTCCACGTCAGAAATATGCTCCTCGTACTATAAAGGGTCCAAGCCAGCTGCTCGCGCGATCGTCGCGTAAATTGTTCGATGTTTGCTGAAACGCGATCGCTCTTCGTGACTGCAGTGCAACCAAAACGCGGAAACGCCTGCGATGAAGGGTTCCCGTACGAGACGGGGGTCAGGGCGGGTTGACCATGCTGGTCGGCCACTGCCAGCTCGCAGCTCTGGCTCAGACTAAGCTCGTGTCGCCCCGCCTCGAACCTCCAAATCCGCCCTTGCGCACGTTGAACTGCCATGCAAAATGCCAAAAATCAGCCCGACAACAGCCACTTTGGCGGGCTTGGCGCCACCAATTTTCTGCCAAAACGTGCAAAACCCAGAACAAAACACAGAACATTAAGCACAGTCCACTCGTTTGCCAGCAAGAGAGAGCGGGCGGACGAGCCCAACCGATCTCCGACGGCATTAATGAAGTTTCACGGCGGCCCCCAGTAACTCCGACACCTGAAAGCCACTATCACCAGTGACAGGAATTCGAGAAACTCCTCCGCCCCGCATACCCTCTTGTTGATCCGTAAAGACAAGTCTTGCATGACGTTCTCTTCGACGCTTCAACTCCGGATCTTCGGTGACCACACGCTGGACAAGAAGCCGGCCAGCCCACGAGCTCTTGATAACCAAGACGAGGACAACAACGTCGACATGCGGTGCTCCTTCTCGAGCGATGGAAAGTGGCCCAGCTTGAAGCGGGAAGGGAGCTATCATGACACGCAGCACGCTACAGGATCGAGCGGATACATGGATCATTCGTCGTCTTCAGGGTATCACAGTGGTGGGTTAAGTGGCGTGCTCAACGCTCCTGTGAGCAGCGGCAGCGTCGACACTGCAGGTTCAAGTTCGGACTGGAACGTTGTCTCCTCGAACTCCTTCGACGACACGTACCTTGAAACCGACTACAGCGGTACGGGAATGGTTCTCGATACATCTTCCTCCGGTTCCCTACAGCATTTGCATGAGCCCATGAACCGACTTGGACTGGAAAATGGAGAGCATGAACTTCCAGTATTCTCGATGCCATATCCAGGAACTAGTTGGTTCCAGGGTGGGAAGACAGCACGTGGAAACAGCTTCTCTCTGCCTGCAGTCGGCGGACTTACACCACGCTCTCATGCGCTAAGCACCGCGACAACAGTGTGCAGCGTGGCATTCACAACCAGTTCCCCAAGCTTCCCGTCAAATGATATTTCGTATCCGAGAAAGATGTCGGATGATGCGGTGCCCTATCCGACTGATGTTCCATCGCCTGTTCAAATGGAAAATTTTGCTCCGTGCCTTCCGTACGCTATTGAGCCATCAGAGTTGCTCTTCGCTGACATGAGCAACTGGGGAGGCACTTCTGGGGACGCTCACAGCAACAACCAGCACTACCCCCAGCACCACGACCAACCTTTTTACAATTTGTCTTCGCACGCAGCCACACCGAATGGATATTTTGGCTTTGACGGCTCTGGCGCCCCCACCAACACCATGAGTACAAGTCTACACGTCTCCGCTTCTTCGTATCCGGAACACCAGCTTGTCTCGAGCATATCAACTGGGCCATCCATCTTTCGGCTGATGCAGAATCAGGAAGAAACGTTTTCGACGGATAGTCGATGGATGACGGCAGAAAGCTGCCACCAATACGCCACTCCCTCAACTGCGGACACGACCCCTACGAGTTCAGCTACGAGCGGTGTGAGCCACCACAGAGACAGCGACCACGGGAACCAGCGGCCAAACGTGGCAGATTCACTTCTCACAACCAGCGATGGACAAACCATTACGCGGACACGACCCCTACGAGTTCAGCTACGAGCGGTATGAGCCACCACAGAGACAGCGATCACGGGAACCAGCGGCCAAACGTGGCAGATTCACTTCTCACAACCAGCGATGGACAAACCATTAAGCGTATACTGCGTTCAACAACGGTGACCCAGCGTCCAGCACACAGTTGTCATCCCCCGTCAGGAATGATGCCAAAGGCAGCTAGTTCTGTGCTTGGCAAGTCGATGTCCTTCCCGCCTAGCAGCTCCTTGCCTGAGAATCAGACGGCGAAAGTTCAACTGCTGACGTCGTTGAATGATTGCTACTGGAAGAACGGGCGTAAGAATCTGCAGTGCTTCCCTTCATGCCCTGAACACCACGACTTCTACTCAATGAAGATGAACAACCGTAAACACTCCAGTGTAGGTGTCTGTCGTGGACCCGTGTACTGTCATGCATTCACGAACGCATCTGAGTTCCTCCCAGCAGCATCAACGCAACAGATGAAGCACGAGCACGGAGTGGGTGTACCATGCGGCGGAAGTGGCGCGCGCGAGGTGTACGTCCTTGGTCGTTTTGAACGTGTACCCCAGCAAGAGGCCACTAATCTTTTGGAGGAGCTCAATGCACCCCCATCCTTTCCAAATTCCGCAGTCTTCGAGCAGTTCCGCTACACGTGTTTCCAGGCAGTCGAGATGGAAGATCGCCGAGTGCTGCTACCGGAAACGTCTTCTGACTCATCCACGTCAGGTCTGGACTCATCAAATGTGAACTCAGGATCCCCTAAAGGCCCGTCGAAGAAGCAAATTATCCGCAGCACGTGGTTCTTCTTGCCGGACGTGTGGAAAGTGCAGCCAATGCTTAAGAAGAAGCGAAAAGCGACGCGCTCGGCACCAGCGCAGACTTTCCCGTTCTGCTTCCGCATCTTCATTTATACCCGGGATGCCGACGGTCCCCAATATTCCTGCGTTGCTGACACGGCCTCGAGCTTCTTCGAGCTTTACTCGACCCGAACGGTGGATCGTGTCAAGCGCAAGTACTGGAGCGGTGACACAACGCGATCCACGAACAAGCAACGGGGGCGCTAGTCTTATTCAGCGGTCCATTCTATAGAAAAGTATTTGAGTCATTATTAATAACGGACCCCTTGACGTGAAGCGACGCGGCATATCCACTTATCCATCAGTCACAACACAATACCTTTGTCCACTCCAGGCATGGGTGGGGAAGATGGAGATATGCTGCAGGGCGGCGTCGGCTCTGGTAAAATGCCAAAGATTACAGTACTACGACTGGAGTTAAGTACTGCCATGAAGGACGAGGCAGTGGCACACTTAACCCACATCCTGCAATCAACACCCAATGCTATCGAGAAGGATATTGCCACAGACATGAAGAAATACTTCGACCAAAAATACGGACAGACCTGGCACTGCATTGTCGGCAAAGGCTTCGGCTGCTCCATCGCGTACGATACGCAGTACTTGCTCTTCTTTCGTGCCGATCAACAGAACGTGCTGCTCTTCAAGTCCACCGAGTGAGCGAATCTATAGCTGGACAAACGTAGACATACGGTATTGACTTGTTAATCACTTTTTATCAAAATAAAAGCCTTAGTAAAATCACGTCTTCAGCTATGCATTAGATCCAATACCACAGCACAACTACTGCATGAACGATCCTTACACAACCTTAGCGACTTGAATCAGCACTTTTAACGACGCCTTGGCGAACGTCGCCACTGGATCACTGTCTTGGTTCGGGTCCAGGACGTCGGGCGTGTGTGCGTCCACAAACTCCTGCTCTTCATCACGTTGTACTTTGAACAACTACAGCATCATATAAAATCCTTAAATCAGTACAGCTGCACTCCCTTTCCTTTTATCTTCACTGCGCACCTCCTTAAGCTCCACCATTTCGGGTTTGCTAGCGTGGATCTCACGGATTTGGTCGTTGTAGTAGTCGCTCACTGCCATCTTCACGCCCGTCACGTACGACGTGCTCACATTGTCTCCTAACGCAGCCAGAGCTCCACCTAAATCATAAATATTAATAAATAAATCATTCTTCCAAGCTCTGTAAACTCACCCAAAACGGAGCTACTGAGCTTCACTGCTGGGACGAGAAAACTCGGGCGGAAGCGAAAGTTCTGCGTGCGCACAGCATCTTGGAGACGCTCCACCGCCTTCTGCTCCGTCTCCTGCAGCTGCTTGAGCTTCTCAATGTGCGTGGCTGAGTACGTCTTCACGGGGCCATCCACCTGCAAGAATATATTTTATAGAATTATTACTTATTTTTTAACTAAAATGCGATCTTATTTTTATAAGATTTTGTTACCTTGGCGTCCAGCATCTTGGCGCTGGCGACCTGCAACGCGTGACCACCGCGCAGCATTTCGCTCACTGCCGCATCCAGAGCATACGGATGTAAGGGAACATCTCCACAGTTCTTCTCCAGCCAGTTGGGATGCACAAAGGCAGCGCTTGATGCGCGGCGAGTGCCTGCAAGACGACGGACCATCACTCTGCTCTGGCGCATCATGTTTTGAAGTGGAAGGTATCGTACTTAGAGGGAATTGCTAGGCGATTTACTGTTTGATAAATCAACCACAATATGGGCTGGGTATCTGCCGATGATGAGCATGGTTTAGTACATGATTGTACTACCAATTGGACAATCAGGTCGTGTGCAAATACAATAATCTTGCTTCGCAACAAACGGCCGTATTGAAGCCAAGAAACTAATTGCCGGTGAACATTGAAACTTCAAACAGGCAAAATAACCAGCAGCTAGCTCCTGCGCTGCGCTTGAGTAAATTACTGTGTGTTAATGAACGAGCGGCTTTAAAGGTGCGGCGCGCGTCTGGTCGTCGATCACTTGCTCTCTAATGTTGTCGGGCACGCCACCGATCACCGAACTACAATAGCAAAATTAGTCCGTTAGAGTCGAAATAACTCCCATACACTGCAAGAGCCCTACATGTTGTCACCGCGCACGATGTAAAGTCCGAGCTCCACGGCCTCCACCGGCTCCTTGAGCGAGAAGACGCGCTCGAAACTATCGTCTAAGATGAGGTTAATGCACTGGTCGAAGCCTTTGAGCACACCCTAGTCACAACACCAAAATTTACGACAAGAGAGTCAATGCAATGTAGGTCTCCCCTCAACAAATGTGGTAACCACGCACAATGATGTTTCGGCCGTCGTTCGTGATAACTGAGATGGTTTCTACACGGGAACCAACAATCGTTAGACACTACAATATCCACCAAACCGTTCAAGGCCATCTACTCTACACAATGAGACCGCTGTGGTCTCCATACGCCTCCTAGAACACGCGCAATCGTCACTTACGCTCCATCATCTCCTGCAGATACGCCGCCATGTTGCTCCAACACTTAGTGCCACACCAATGTCACGTCACAGAATATGCAATCATTTGAGTACACGACCACAATTAACTTTGAAGTACATCGCCATGGGTGGCCAGACCTCTCGCATGGTGCGCGAGATCGTGGAGGACTCGACGTACATTATCCGCCAGACCAACCGCGTCAAATACGAGAGCAGTCGTGTTGCCCACGAGGAGGTTCAGTCCAAACTGTCGGAGCTGCGACGTCTTAATCAGGAGATGTTGCAGTCTGCCGAGAGTGACGCGCAACGCTCTGAGGTTTTCCGCTCGTTCGAGAGCACTGTTGGGCAGCAGAAGAAGGCGTTGGATGAACAAGCCGAGGGATTCGCCAAACAGTTCGAACTACCCAAGAGTTATCAGAAGATTGCGGACGCCCATCGACAGGAAGCGAAAGAGGTTAAAGAGGCAGCGGAGGCAGCAGCAGAAGCGCTCAAGCACCCGGAGAAGACGCAACTATGAAGTTGATGCAGAGTTAATGGAGCTGAGCGTTGCGTGGTTACTACTGTATCGACACAGACACATGTGTAAAGGAAATAGACTACACTCACTATGGTACCTGTTACACTAGGTGCAATGTTGCACGATCCACGGGTGTTCAAGCACGCGCTCCAACGGGATGCGCTGCTGCGGATCGTGGCGCAGGATCTTCGTCAGCAGGTCTCGAGCTTCAGCTGACACGTAGCTAGGGAACTTGAGGTCTACATGAGCGATGCGGCGGTACGTCTCCTTGGTATTTTCCGTCTCGAAAGGAGGTGCGCCAGTCAAAAACTCAAACATGAGGATGCCGAGCGTCCACACATCTACGTTCTCGTCGTGGGGTTTGTTCTCGATCATCTCGGGCGGTAGGTAGTCCAGTGTGCCGCATAGCGTCGTTCGTCTCGAAGACGGCGCGTGCACTGACCAGCCGAAGTCTGCGATCTTAAGCTCGCCGTGGAAGCCGACGAGCAGATTCTCCGGCTTAATATCGCGATGAATCACGTGCTTGCTGTGCATGTAAATAAGCGCACGCGCCATCTCCTGAACGTACGAAGCTGACTCTTTCTCCGAGAAACGACCAGCACGCATCAGCTTCTTGTAGAGTTCCCCCTGCGGCGCGTACTCGATAATTAGGTACACTCTCTTGCTGTCGTAAAAGTAGCCATATAGTCGTAGAATGGACTTGTGGCGCAAGTGCGACTGGATCTCAATCTCTCGTCGCAGCTGGTGCTCCATACTTGACTTCATAAGCTGTTGCTTGTTCAGCACCTTGAGTGCCACCACGTACTTGGACTGTTTCTCTCGAGCCAGGTACACGTTGCCAAACTTGCCTTTGCCCAATGGTTTGCCGATCTCGAAGTCGCTGAGCTTCCACGTCTTCTTGCCAGGCTCGTCCGTCTTGCTCTCTATCGAAAGAGTAGCAGCTTCCGTTCTGCTACTGACAGACGCCCCCACGCCGCCCTTCACGGCCACCGCTTGAGTTTTGTACAAATTTGTGCCTGTGCCGTTCAAATAGGAGCTCGTCTGGGCCGTGGACGCGTCGCCGTGCGGCCGTCGGGAAGCGGCAGATCTGTCTCCGCCAGTTTTACGCGGGTATCGGGAAGCGTCGGGCTGATTGTGTGGCCTCTTCGTGGCACCAGATGCGGCGGTCGTACCAGTTTTTAGCGGACGAGACGAGAGCATCGTGCGCTGCGAGTAGCTAGAAGCGGCGGCCGCCACGCGGTTCTCCTTATCCGCGTCAAAGCGTCGCATCCGTTGGTGAGTCCGTAGTGTGAAACTACTGAGTGTTGGAGCGTGCAATTACCTCGAGAGGAAGCGCAGACAGCAATGAAGTGTACGCAGCTAAGAGTCGGGAGGTAGACAGGCTAGAGGAGCCACAGATAACGCGGCAAGAGCGGCAGGAAGAGACGGCGACTTTCTTGACAATATTTTTTTATAATGACAAACTACGGTACAGGGTAATGAGGTGCAAAACCCTCTCTAAATTGATCGTTTTTAATTTTTCAAAAGTAATTTTTACAGTTTGCCATAATGCCGCAGGGCTGCGCGAACGAGGCTAACGACCCACTAGTTGACGACCTCCTGGCGCTTAAGCAGCGTGTGCGCGAGTCGTCCCATTTGGCCTCCAACTACGCCCGCGCCATCGCCTCCATTCGCGCGCACGCTGAGCCTCTTCGCAGCGCCGCGGAGGCCAAGAAGTTGCGGCACATCGGCAACTACCTGGCCAACCAGATTCACGGTATTCTGCGCAAGCGTGGGCTGCTAGAAGACGAAAATGAGGGCGTGGCATCAATTGCGCCACCTGATACAGTTGTGGTACCTGTACAGGCCGAGAAGTCGACGAGGACCGCGGAATTAGGGACAACTCGCGCAACAAGGGACTATGTCCCAGCCAAATGAGGGCGTGGCATCAATTGCGCCACCTGATACAGTTGTGGTACCTGTACAGACCGAGAAGTCGACGAGGACCGCGGAATTAGGGACAACTCGCGCAACAAGGGACTATGTCCCAGCGTACAAGAAGCGTAAGAAATAACTGGATGGTTATTTTGGGTTTAAGGTCAATTTTTAATTTGGGTTATTTGTGTCATATATAGAGCCGTGGTTTGTGCTGCTGGCGCTGCAGGAGGCACAAGCAATTGATGAAAATGCAGCAGTGTCGAGTGAAGTTTTGCTGGAGAAGATGCAGGACGCGGGGGTGAGAATGAAACTGGAGATTGTTACGGATAACAAATGCTGATAATTTCGCTGCTATTGCTGATATGATAGTACGAGGGCAGCAAAGCCAAGCTGAGGACGTGTCTGGCGTCTCTAAGCGGTACACAC
>JAIKVB010001330.1:0-13741 GCA_024679045.1 Phytophthora brassicae
GTAATGCGACACTGTACTCCTCGAATGTTTGACGAGAAGCTGAACGAAAATGAACGACTTTCGCTGGTAGATGGATTGTCTCGAGTCATTATTGCATTTATTAAAGGGGTTAAAGACATTCAGATCGAAGTGAAGAATAGTGAAGCTGTTGGAATTATCCCGATCATGCCAAGGGATGTTATTGACTGAGATATAACATATTTCAGTCAACTGCTTTTGACACATAGTAGCCGATGAAAGGCTTATTACGGTATCAGTGCGTGCACTAAGGTGTGGAAACCATACAAGTTTCTGAAAGATAAATATCTTGGTGATGAGGAATTTAAGAGTGCAGTCAGCAATTCAGAAATCGTTTATGTATGGATTGACGTGGATAGAGAGAAGGAATTTTGTTATACTACTTCAATTCTCGTGGGGTTAGAATCTATTCCGCCTGGCAGGTATACTGTAGATAGCGACTTCAGCTCGTTGAATGTGGTAAGAACTCTCGCTTAGCACTATGCTTTAGAAGGTCAGCTGCGGGCGAAGCAATCTTTCACGACCATCCCGCTAGCCGACGCAGTAGATTTCTCAATCCGATGAGCACTGAAGAGGCAACCTTTCGTTGAAGTGAAAATAGGGTGTACGCCACGATATCGTCTGCTAGCATACTTTAATCAAGTCAATACTAATACCTAATTATTATTTTCTGTAGCTCTAATACATTGTGTGTTGCAGTGCCGAATTGGTAAAAAAAATACTGCCAAACTAAAACCAACTAGGCTCAGTAGGCATAGAGCCTAGATAGAAGAGGTCTGATTGTACCATCATAATCAAAGTAGACCTTTGTATCAAGTGATCTAGATACATAGAAGAGGTCTGATTGTACCATCATAATCAAAGTAGACCTTTGTATCAAGTGATCTAGATACAGTATTAGGATGATCTGATACAGATACTGATACTATGATACGTGTATTAGATACGAAGTATCCAAAATCTCCTTCTGCAAAAGCGTAAGCGAGCTGGCACTGCTAGGCGGGGTTGATTTGATAGGCGTCGAATAGCTTGCTGCAGCTTATTATTGTCCAGAACAGTATAAAGATATCATCCACCTTGTTGGTAGTATATTCACTTCATATGGGCTGATAATCATGGTATCATGCAGGTACGCTGTTTCTGTGTTTTTAGCTATGTAGCTGGTGGGTCTTAACACTAGCATTGTGAGCTTCAATTCGTCCCTGTACGTTAGTCATTCGTTTTTAAATAAGCATGTTCCAGATGAAGCTGTAGGTCGTTGGTAGCATCTTGGTGCCTCATAAGACATCTCTTCCAGGCTGTCCGAATTTACATATTTGTCCGCACATACAAGACAAATGCATGTGAGGGGGGAATTTATTCTCAAAAGGTCCGAGGACGGCTTAACCAGCTTGTGAATAAAGTTCCAAACCAATGTAAACGTGTTTTGGTTAATGTGATGTAACATGTATACCGTGTTTGTCGAGCAATAATTTACCAGCAGACTCGTTACTTCAGCACGAGTTGGCGTCTAGGATGCAATGAATGGGGAGACTGTGATTCATTTTATGTCGTGAAGTGGGTACAACGACCTGCGATCGTAAGGCTGCGAGATGACTCTTCGGCAGACACAGCCTGTGGGCTGTGCGGTGGTTTTTATCGTAGAGAACGTAACCTCTAAGCTGAAAAAACACATTCCTTTGGTATCAGATACCAGGATCACTTGAGAATTGTTTGATCCCTTCTGTATCTGTGATATAGATACATCGGAAGATTCTGATACATACAGATCCAGATACGGGTATTTGGTGAAACTGTATCACGGTATCAGTGTGTATCTGCACGTGATCCGAACCCTGTATACACCTTTTGTTGCGTATGAGTACGCTGAGGCCGCCACGATACCTTTAAACAACATTCTCTGCGGGTTTGGGGGCGCTGGGCTTTATTAACACGCCACTCACCCCCACATGAGAATCGGGCAAATGTGTTCAACGACGTCAGGCAGCCCCGGGAGTATTTCGCTAGATGTGATCTACCTGTAACACTAAGCAAGACCATTAGTATGATTTGCAGAAACATGTTTAAGCTGTTAATGACTGCTCCCAAAGTATACAACATCACACATTTTGTCTCTGCTTGTTCATGTCATTCTTTTCCTGCTTGCTGAAGTCCGTCTTCTCCTGCTTGATCTTCTCCTGATCGTCGTGTCGTTATTGTCTTGAGCGTCCATTTGATCCTGATTCATTGTGGTTTAGAAGCAAGAAGCGCTCTCTTACTCCAAGCCAGTCTGTGTGGGACGATGATACATCCACCGTACGAATAGGACCCTCTCTGTCTTTTTCAATAAACCCGATGGCGTTACTAACGCTCAGTTCTAGTGTTACTTGTGGTCGTATATTAAATGACAAAGATATGCGTAACGTCATGTAATTTACAGTGTGTAAAATTTCTAATTTTGTGGATTTAATGTGGTGTGTATTGCTTAAGCTTGAAACTTTAATATTTGGATATCCGCTTTCGTAGATAAATGTGTTTCCTTTTTTGTTTTGATTGTAGAATTCTTGATTCAAAAAAAGATATTAAATTAACCATGACTTGGGATTCGCTGCTACATCTGTCCTACACGATCTCTCCTTGTGGCTTGGTCCATTAAACTGTATGTCCTTCGGCGTCTTCAGCGCAGTGAACTAGATAACGAAGACGATAATATTGCTCGTACTTGTAGCAATTATCATTCCACAAATGTCCAGTAACCATAGACTCCAAATAAAAGAGACCAGACTCCGCACGAGTGCCCATCGTCTTGTGTCATAAAGCCGGCCGTGGTAAACGCAACTTGGTCTGATTCATGCAACTGGGACGTAATAGCCTCCCTTAATCCCTCTTCCAGAAGTCTGTAGTTTCGCTGAGACTGCTGGGGGTTCGAAAAAAGAACCGACTCGAGGAGCCGTGCGCCGCCAAAGGTGGCAGCGGCAAAAAGAAGGCGCGTTCCACGGGAATCGGCACCAAGCTCTCAGCGAGCTGATGTTGCCTGGAATTACCCGTTCAAGGCGAGGCTGCGCGAGTGCTGGGTACAAAGCCTGCGCGAATAGCTCCGGACTCATTCGGACACTGAAAAGTTTGAGCTTCGAGCACCGGACCGTAGCACTGTTGCTCGTTGGGTCCGCTCTGCGTGGGACGGCTTGTCCGCGTCTACCATTGCTAATGGCTACAAAAAGTCCTACGGCTATCTACTGGATGACGCTGACATCGCGGCAGCTGACCTCATCGATGCGCTTGCTCAGCACTGTGTAATTGATAGGACGGTCGGCGAGATTGACTCGGACGACGACATCGGAAACATCGAGTAGGTTAGAGCTAAATTAGCTCTAACCTAGCTCAGCTAATACAGTACTAGTAATTGGCACGCCTTTTGCAATACATTTACATCACGCAGTTTCTGAGTTTCGATACCGGTATGTAATTCGGCTACCGAAAAGGGAAAATCAATTTTGCTGTCTGGTACACTGTGCCGGTAAGTCGGGTGTCCACTATAAGCCAGGGAAGTCGGTACTGGGAATACCTAACAGGTATATACAGACCACAACGGATTAATTGCGTGACTGCGTAACGCGTAAACCCTGTTGAACCAGACATAAAAGTGACTACACTAACGTATCGATCCGGATTATTAATACCATGGTATTGTGAATTCCAGCCTAAATTTGCAGATCGAGGGTTATTGGCCAAACCGCATTTTCGCTACTGCATCTACAGTACTTAAGTATAATATGGCTGCAATTTTACATATTATGCACAGATATTCTTATTTCGAACTAGGCATCCCCCAAAAGGAAAATTAGGCTTTGCGCCCTTTTTATACAAAAAATCCTAGATAGAAAAGGGCTTGGTATTAGTATCCGTGATACAATTAAAAAGGCGGATGATCCAACTGGGTATATATTATAATAGATATTATGATTTGCTGCAATTAATTGCACTTCGTTCTGCATAAGCTCTTTAGGGAAACCACAGATAGATCAAAAGCTGTACTCACTCACGATGGTCGGATTACTAAATATTGTATAAGTTGACACCGCATGTCCAGTCTGACGTTGCAGCATCAGCTCGAGTGGGCATGAACCCACGATATACACGCCATGATGAACTTCATTATTCACAAGACGTTTCGCTCGGTTTGGACACCTGTCTGCATTGTGAATCTCAGCCTTCCCGCGGTAGTATATTTTTTGCGGGTCATATACGGGTCAGGTCTAAAATAGGTCCTTCGACCTACTGGCAACCCTTCACCATGTTTTTTTCTTGGTCACGCATTAGGTCTTAGCGCCCGACTTGCCTGTGAACTCGAAAAAGGGGTATGTTGTTGAGCCCTCAGAGGTACACCCATTTTGGGGGATGAGACTTTCCCGGCAACTTTAAGGGAAACCTGCCTTTCATTGTGGCCAACAAATATTTGACATTGTTTCCTTTGCGTCACGGCACTAGTAGGCGCAACACTCGCGTATACAAACTTAAACTAATATATGCATTTCCGTATTCATTTGCACTAGGCTCAGCCTCGTCGCTCTTAACAAAGCAAAGGCAACATAGCTGTTGTCTGAAGCAAAATAAGCAAGTTGAAACTGCATATTGCATGCCCTGTAGCAAATATATGTGTATTTACTCGTACCTTGCGGACCTAGAAGGTAATGACGGGCATTGGGTGTGATGCTGGTCTCAAGATCTATACTCTTGTACAGCGCGTCCACGGCAGGACCGTACAAGGCGTAGTGCAACTGGGCTTGGTGCCGAGCAGCGACAGGTCTTGGAAGATGTGGCCGTGCATGTACCTCATGAGGTAGATGCCGCGGCGATGACAGTGTATCGGTGGCGCTGCGGGATCGCGGCGCGCTGTTGGGGGGCCACATCTTCTAAAAAAATGCCCATTTGTGAAAGTACCCCAAAAGTCAAAGATCCCTTTACTGTAGGTCACACCTAGGTGCATGTTCGAGCTGCGCACGATCTCTCGTCTTTCCAGCAAGTCATCGTTTAGGTCGAAAGACCTATCTTAGACCTGACCCGTATGACCCGCAAAATAGGTTATCCTTCCCGCACAGGCTGCACGTATACAATTTCCTCTTCTTCGTTTGCTTCGCGCGGATTTCGTTGCTAAAGAACTCGCTCATCTCGACGGCCATTGCAAGTCGCTCGTTCGAGTTTGAAAATACATGCTTCTGTTTTTGGTTGTTGCCGAGTTCTCTTTGGCTCACCTCTACTGGGAATTCGCTTTTCTCGATTGGTGATATCTCGTTTTGCTCCTCGAGAAGAGCCGGCTTGATTATATAGCGGAGGGGGTTGAATTATTTGGCCAGAAATCAGAGCAGGGATGAATGGCAGACTGACGGTAGCGTTTTCGAATGCGTGGGCATACACGTCTCGTTTTGCTCCTCGAGAAGAGCCGGCTTGATTATATAGCGGAGGGGGTTGAATTATTTGGTCAGAAATCAGAGCAGGGATGAATGGCAGACTGACGGTAGCGTTTTCGAATGCGTGGGCATACACAGGAGCGGTGTATGCGTGGTGAAAATACTTGTGTGCCCCAGATGTGGACATTGCAGAATGCCTCTGACTGTAAACAGCAGCCACAATGTATCGACACGGCAAAGTAAGCGGTGCCTGTCGGGACATCGTGTGCGCACAACCGTACTCAAGTCAACCGTGAACGTTCGTGATCTAGTGCTTGACCTGGAACCATCATATTCGATGCTGTTTAGCATATCATCGACAGGGAAGATCGAGTTTGAATTTCTGCGGACGTACACGATGTGGCAACCCATACCTGCTTGTCAAACATGGTATTTAGCGCTTGGAGTCACCGTTTGGCTCTCGACTTTCCAGATTGAGCGTTCTCCTTCTTTTTGGCAAGCGTCGTTACGACGAGTTGGCAATACAAGACAATAGCATCGAATACTTGATTGTTGCGAACTCCAGCCAGCAAGAGTGCGTTTTGTCTGGCGTTCGTCCAGCATATATTGGACACGAACCGCTGTATGCTTCCAGAGAGTTCCATTCCGATTCAACAGCTAATGTTTCTTCTGGAGTAATTGTAGAGTTGTCGAACTTTGTACAGCTCCTTGGGTGAATCGTTCTCAAGTATTTGGATACAGTTTGTGCTTGCAAGACCCATTGACCTTGACAGAAACGCAATATCAATTTCGGAGAGGACATCGTCGTATTCAGTAAGAGTTGTTGTCGTTTGCAACAAAAAGACCAACCCTATTATGCTTTCAATATTCGGATCCACAACGCGGAAGTGGTTGCACATGTTAAATAATATGTGCAACGCGCAGAACATCAAATTAATTTGGATGCCACGACGACGCAGACGAATTTGCGCATCTCGTTGCTTTCCTCTGTCAGAGAAAACAGCTCGATCATCCGTTTGATGCCAGCTACCGCGCAATTCGCGAAAAACCATTCAAAGTTTTCCGCAGTTTTCTTGTGCATGAAGGTCACAGCTGCAGGAATGTTCCCCCAGTTTCCGTCTTTCCCTACCAGTAGGTGTTATTAATAGCAGGGGTCAGTCACGAGGGCGATGCTCAAAATCAAACGTTTGCCATAGCGTCTTCATTCCAAAAGCATCATGGTGTGGCAAGAATCGATTTGATGGCCAAGTATGGAAGGGATGTAATCAACCTGCGCGATGTGCTTGGAAAAACAGCGACGAGTACTTCCTTCCTTCGAGCGTACGCGTTTAACGAGAAGAAGTCTATCAAACAAGATCACTCATCAGGGCATCTCAAAAAGTGGAGGTGCTCTTCAAGCTTTGTGAGTGGCAAGTGACTTTAACCAAAAACGAGTCACGAAGCGCGCAGACATAAAACTTTCGTTCTGCCCTCCGGGAAATTGGTTTGTGAGCTCAATGAATCTGTCCCATTCCCCTAGTTGTGACTCTGTGAAAAAATGCTCTACCGCGGCGCTGGCCGAACTACCTGGATTTAAAAGTGTTATTGTAAAAGGTTTGAGCAGCGCATGGGTTCGAGTGGCAACTGCTGTAAAAGGCGTTGATGACGTCAGCGTTGACCATCGACCGGCGTTGGTGCACAGAGCAATCCCAACAGCAAAATAATCGATGGAGAAGTAAGTAAGCAAATACGACAAAAATCTCCCGCCTTTTTGAGGTCCGTTCTGCATCAGAACCCTGGATCTACAGCATGCTGTCAGCTTGACAGTCAAAGTCGATTCTTCAGGGCTTTACTGGCTGCTAGGTCTCTAATTGCGGGGCAAGACAACGGGGTCACATTACTGGAATGTGATGGCACTCACATGAAAAGCCCTCACTATAACGGCGTGTAATAACAGTATTCCAGTGTCTTTTCGTCTTCATTATTAACCCTGAGGGTTGGCAGCGGATCATTATCGCTCCTGGCCACAAAAGCATCAACATTTTTGCAACAGCCCCGGAATCGAGAATCTGTTTTTTCTTAGCTTTTTATTGGTCGGTTATCTTATCTTGGGCGACCAAGATACGCCATTCCGTTGCCCCAGGTGTCGAATACACGACCCTTATTGAAAACGTAGTAGGACGGGTTGGTCTCATTAGTACGGCCATTGGCAGTGATGCAGCCCTTACCGATCGTCTCAAAATAACACGACTCGAATCACGCCTGTGCCTTCGTGCCAAACACACAGTCGACAGCACCGCTGATGTACGATTTGGCAAATAGTTCACGGCCCTATTTTGCGGAGAGAGTGTCCTGGTAGCTTGTAGGGTTGCAAGCGTAGAATCCGTAGTCAGATCCCTCGATGATAGTCGCCACTGCCTGACCGATATTACCGGCAGTGTTGGCGACGTTAAGATTGAACACCTTCACCTTGTTCGTCTTAAGGCGCAAGGTGCTTGTAAGGTCATTACGACCGCTAGTGATTTGAGGTGGGATATCCTTGCTTGGGTGATAGTCACCTGGTTGGCGGCGTACGGAATCGTGTTGCAAGTGTAGCCTTGCACCACAAGTGGACTCATCAGCTTCGAGATGAGCACTTGTTCAAGGTAGACACCAGGGAAGAGAAACAGAGTGTGTGCATCCGTCGTGTTGGGAATGTTGGCCACGGCCTTCGAGATGTTGTGGAAGCCTCCCGTGTTGAAAATCAAGATTCCGTGCAAAAAGCACTTAGCGGCTACAGAGAACGACGACGCACAAATCTTTCACTGCACCTACTCATTTGTATTCAGCCTGAGGACAGGCTGCTGCGTGTACTCATTTGAGTTCAGCTAAAGGAGAACAAACAAATGACCCCAGAGGAGTCTAAGGGGATAGCCCTGCATGTAGGTGGAGCTACGAGCTGTCACTTTTCATTCTCATTCTTAATTTTACATGCTAACCAATAAACAACCTCCGAGTCTCCTACATCACCGCACTCTTCGTCGACTTCCTACTTTCACCTTTCAAAAGGTTATGAGCCCAAGCCACGACTCGTGCTAAAGAGTGTTCAAGTCATACGACTTGGCTGTATTGAAGACTATCGACCCTTTGAACCAGACACCTGTGTTTCCTGATATCTGTTTTGATATCCACGAAATCTGTGACGTGCGGGAACCTGCGACGTGTGACAACTTCAACGTGGTGCAGTCGTTCAGACCCCCGAGTTTCTCATCTGGAATATGAATCCCGATAATGCGATGAAACGACCGGCACGCCGAAGCCTTGATACTGAATGCCAGGCAGCATCTGTGAAACTGGAGCCACCCAGCTCGAAACCCGACCCAGCACTAGTGCTGTTGCGGGCGGAGGTGATCGAGTTGCGCTGGCAAGCCCCTGCTAACTGCAGCATGATGACTCAAATCGAGCAGATGCGCGCAGGGCTAGCTTAAATAATGGCCGCGCAGCCCAACTTCGAATTGAGTTGGAGGAGCTGCGATCGAACGCAAATGCTACACCCCATCTATACACAGAGATTGCAAATCTCAAAATAGCACTCCAAGTGCCACAGAAAGGGCATCACTATCTTCGGCACGCACAACACCACGTACTAAAGACATTTTCTGTAGAGAAATTTGGCGGACAGGAGGTGTACCCAGGTTTCGGATCTGGGTTTGAGGACTTTATCCTAGGATAGCTACGGAGAGCCTGCGAAACCAGTCGCTGTGGACACCTCAGATCAGAGAATCCGTCCTTGTCAACTTTATGGAGGGAAAAGCGGCACGCTTCTTTCACAGAAACATAACGCAGTGGCGCGCAGAAAGTCCAAGTTTTAGCTATGTTAACTTCAAGTTGAAGCTGACGTCTGAATTTGGGTGCAGAATTAACCAAGTCCAGCTTTGTAAGCGCCTGACATCCAATAAGCGCTCACAAGACTCTCTGTCCGAACACTTGGACTATCTTAAGTATGTGGCCCGTCTCATGACCGGAAACCACAACTTGTTACGTCTGGAGACGTTTTGTGCAAACGATTGCCCAGAACTTGCCAGTACCCTAATATCCAGGATCGACCGTTCGCATAAAAATTATCTACTAGAAGCTGACCGTATTCTCGAACTCCTTGAAGGCTTACGTGGAGATGGTCTTCGACGCATCAAACCTGGACTCGGTCCTAAAAATAGTGAACAGGTAGACAAGATGCGAAATTATGTACACAACACCAGTTATCAGCCGCGCAGTACCGTCAACCATTACCACAATAACTCGCGCAGCGGAAATGGTCATGCTCATGCTGCATCCGGAAGACCCTTGGGTAAGATAGTGTGCTACGTCTGCGAGTCCTATTGTCTACTGAGGGTATACGAACACAGCGATTACAAATTTGGGCGACAACAAATTGGCGCCCAGCTCGAGAAAGCGAAGGAAGCCGTAAGACGCCAGGGCCAAGGGCAGAATGCGTCTGGATTTGTATCTGAGACCATCCCGTCAGCCGTCAATGATCTCATAGTAGAAGAAGGTGCTCTATAGATGGCAGCCTCAAGTAACTCAAACACTCGGCCGGTCCGATCCACAGAGTGGATCCTGGACTCGGGCGCAACGCACCATTTGTGCTCCAACAAAAACCTGCTTTTTGGTACGCAACCTGCGCACTTATCCATAAGACTCCCAAATTCGGACAAAATTGTGTCAAAACTCAAGGGAAACTGCCTGCTGCAGACCCGTGTCGGAGGAATTAAGCGCACAATCTGACTCACAGATGTGTATTACTGCCAAATCCTTGGTCGAAACCTGCTATCACTGTCACAGCTCCACAAGCGAGGCCTCCGCTTCTTGTTTGACGATACGTGCAGATTTTATTCTCCGGACGGAAAAATCATAGGCGAAGCCATCGAGCAAGGAGGTTTTTGGGTCCTCAATGCCACCACCATGGAAGCCACTGGTTACGAACCACACGCCTCATTTGTCAACGCTAATAGAGCACACTTCAAAAGTGGCATGAGCGACTCGGTCACGATAATTGCCAAGATTTGCTTCGGATGATTAATAAGAACCTCGCATGTGACATCGAGCTGGCGAACAAAAATTTCACCTTTTCCATGGCGTGTGCGGAAGGGAAGCAGTCGCGTAACGCACAGCCAGTCCAGGACACGTCCGATTCCGCCCCTACAAGCGAACTTGGTGCGGTCATTTGCATGGACTTGAAAAAAGACCTCGCGTCTGACCGAAATGGCCACCGCCACGTTCTCACCATCGTGGATCACGCTTCGAATTACAACCACGTTTCCCTACTGCAGTCAAAAGATGAGACATTCGATAAATTCTTGCTTTTTGCAAACGACTTCTAATGGCAATATGACCTCAGAATTAAGATTTTTCGCACCGATGGAGGGGGTGAGTTTGTAAGCTCGCAGTTCGAAGAACATGGCGTGTACGTTTGCAGAACACTACACCCAGACACGTCTGCCTCCAACTGAAAAGCCGAACGTTTTCATCGAGCTTTAATGAAATCGGCTAGAGTCATGCTCTGGGCGTCATCACTGCCACAACGCTACTGGGGAGATGCCGTTCTGTACGCTTCTTCCATCAGCAACAGGGTCCCGACAAGAGGTAACTCAAATCACAAGTCTCAAATCGACGTTCTCACTAGAAAACAGCCACGCGTCTCGCACATTCATAGATTTGGATCGAAGTGTACGTAATGGCCTCTAAGAGGATTGTTGCTCGGCACGAAGAATTGTGTCTGAGTTAATTCCTCGTCGTGCACTATACTACGCAATGATCGATTTATCGTCATCGCGATCCACCACTAACGTAGCTTAATTGTAAAGCTCGGGGACGTTGGGGTTGCGATTCCTTCCGTTCGTTATCTCCATTGATTTAAATCATCACAATTGCGGCTACGTGGACCTAATACAATATTCGAGTGTCAAGGGTGCTCGGTAAGGCGGGCTCATCGCTTGACGTCGGCTGCGACTGCTAAACGACGGACTCAACAAGTCGGGACCTCGATGGCGTACACGGGGACCCTCTCTCTTGTCCGATTCGCTCTGCTCGAAGACGCGCCGCACGACGACGACGATAGCTCGCTTGGGATGCAGCGCGAGCATTAGTTCGGTCAACTCCTTGGCGTAATACTTCGCGAGAGCAGAGCGATAGAAGTATCCATCTGTCGAGCGCAGCGGCATCAGCGAAACATGGACATTGCTAAAAGAAAAAGCACATCTCGATACCATATCGTACGACTCCTGACTACACTTGAATGTCGAGCGTGAAATCTTCCACAGGTTGCACACGCGCCCGAAGTAGTTCTCGACCAGCACACGATCAAAAGACACCCTACGTTTCGCTGCACGTCTTCACACATCAGCTCGTTCCCGATCGGTTTCTTCTTCGGGTGGATTGAATAATGAAGCTGTGAGATCCTTGGTATCCCTTGTCGGTAAACACTGCCCATAAATTCGGATACGTCTCACTGCATTTGCCTTGATCGTCGCTCTGCAGCTAGCCATCCGTCTTTTGGAGCATCTCAAGGTGAAGTGGCTTCTGCTCGACGACGATCGTAAGATCCGACGCGACTCCTGCATATGGACGCGAGAAATTGACGCAAATACCAGGGTAAGCAACCGATGTTTCAAGCTTCAGACCGTAGAGCTTGTGCTTGTTCGAGAAGTAGCGTTTCTGCTCTTCGAACTTTCCGTTAGGGCGGTGAGCGGACTGGAACTTCACGTCCGTTGCGCACAGCACATACGGATAGTTGCCAAAGAGCTGACACGCTGTTCTGTCATAGCCATGGGCTTGAAAAATCGCTCGAAAAGCGGCTTCTCGATTATTGCAAAGAGCTTCATGACCATTTTATCGAAGCTGCTTATCTCCAAGCTCACATTCATCGCGTGCTTGTCCCAGGCGCTGTAGTTTTTGAGCACAGTTAATCCCATAAGAAATACATTTTTGGTTTAACTGCGCATTTCTTGCCGCGTCCAGTAGTCCAAGGTACAGTCACTGCTTCTTTTCGACCGTTGACCAAAGGAAATAATACTCAGCGCCCGAACAGTTGGTCAGCGCAGAAACCGCGACACTGCCACCGTCCAAAAAGACCAAGTCGTACACAGGACTGTTCGAATCGCCGCGTTCCTCGGCCATTTTCATAAATTCGCCGTGTGTATCGGCACACTGCCGGGGATTCTCGAGTTCTTCGGCACGCTCCACTTCCAGACGCGCCAGCGTAACAATCACGTTCATGTTTGAAGTCACTTTGTCAAGTCTCAGCTGGTGTGTGACACGAAGCGGTTGTGGATTTTTCCCGCCGCGCAAGAAAGTTACAACTTTACTATTGGACAAACACTTTGATTGGATGGAATTGGAGATGAAGCTTGGTACAGCGTTATTGAATGATACTTACTTACACTGGTTTGGATGTGTCGTGGAGGGATGCAAGGTAAAGGAGGAGCCCACAGGTTTGGAAGTGTACAATAGATATGACCATATCTCAGTGACGTAAATACACTCAGTCTAGATCGCCGAGTCTCTGACAGCAGGTCAACCACAGGTACAAAAGTGCCATCGATGAATGTATCTCGATGCGCCACCTGCCTTGATTTTCCCGGGGCACCGACAAAATAGCACCACGATTCCAACACCAGCTCACGTACGTCACGCGACTGGATCACAAACTAGCGTTACGAATACCAATGAAAAGTTCCCGTGAAAGTGATCCCAACTTGGATTACACAGAGCTTCACTGAATGAGTGTAGCACTCAGTACCATCACACTGAATGGAACTATACTATATCCAAGTATCAAGTCGCGATCAAGAGAATGATTGCGCCCAAAGAACATTGACGAACACAAAGGAAGGCAGAAGAAGATTGAAGTAAGGTCGAGTGCCATCATAAAGATCGAGTCGACCCGAAGGGGTGTTACGTTTCAAAATATTATTGTACCCAGAAAAGAAGTCAACAGGATCTATTCAGCACCCAGGATTACACATACTCTCACACTTAGTGAAGTGAGCATCAAGAAAGTACTGCTGATTATGATGAGTCTCAAGGCCCAAGATTCACACTCTCTGCTACCCATATTGAAAGTAAGTCAAAATAGGACATGTAAAGACGCAAGGTAAAAGACAGACAGAAGCACACTATGTGCAAACAGATAAGATAAATATAAACCAATTTGCCGTGAACAAGCTTCAGCGTCGAGGGCAAGCTGCCCGGATAAAAACTCACTGTGGGGACCGTGAGACCCAAGACAACGGATGTTTAATGCAATTTGCCGTGAAAAAGCTTCAGCGTCGAGGACAAGCTGCCCGGAGAACAAGTCTACCGGGGGCTCAAGACAACGG
>JAIKVB010001331.1:1387-13728 GCA_024679045.1 Phytophthora brassicae
GGCCCTGCTTCGCGGGCACCCCGCACGGGTTTGCTGTGGCTACGCGCGCTCGCACACGCTCCCTCTGTTCACCCTCTTCCCACCGCCCTTTTTAATTATTGTGCAGGTAGCCACTCCCTTTGCAATAGGGACCCTGGCAAATGCTGGCACATAGGTGATAGTAAATGCGATCTCAAATTGCTACAGACAATTGATTTGCGTCATTTTCTGAAGTCCCAATGGTTTTTTTTCGTGTCCGAACAATGTCATACATGTATCGATCTGATACCGCCGATATGCATCAGAAAATATCTAAATCGATGTCGCCTAAGCGGGAGTGAGCGGGTGCGAGGAGCGTAGCCAGAGCAAACCCGCGCGAGGAGCCCGCGAAGCAGGGCCGCGTGGTATTTGCGGAGGCGGACACAGCGACGATCTCCCCAGCGAACGGACCCGTTGCGCTCACTCGGAGCTAATTTTCTAAAGCGGGGGTCTGGGGGTGCAACCCCCAGAACGTGACACTCCTTCCGAATTAGTCTGTCCGAGTTGTCCGAATCGGACAAAATTGTCCGAACCAGCTGTATGGCGTTCAGTGTTTTCGATTTAACTTCAGTTTGACCGCTCCTTCTCAACTCCAGTGATGGGTACCGATATGTAGAGTGCGTATCATGCTATACATGTAGTTCTGATCGCACACGGACGTTTGCTATTGTGCGTATTCTAGCCATTCGCAAGAGTTACCCATGATACCTACATGGAATCCATGTCATGGATCCCTACAGTAGGGACCCTACTGTGCCTAGTTACTGTATGTGTATCGCATCGGCCTTTGCAGAGTGAGATTCAAACGCCATGGCATGTCGATTGCCGACGAGGGTTGCACTGTTTGACGGAACAATGGCGACGGAAGGTCTCCGTTTGATGGGCGGCAGTGCTGAGTGGCTCTTGGATGCCGCAGCTCAGCAGTAAACCCACCGCCGCCAGACCAGTCATCACTTCCGTGGGCGATGACATCACCCCGAAGGTCCTCATCTACGAAGTGGCATTGCTGGCCGCAACTAAACCGCTTAGCGCCGCCATCTTATGGACATGGTCTACAAATATGCACTGCGCTGCGAAAATGTAAATGTACACATGTATCAGCCGCACAACTTGCTCAGCGGGAGACATAGGGAGGTGTTGCACTGCAACACCTCAACAACTTGCAGTGCTGTGACGATCGTCAAAGTAGCAAGCAGCTGCCAGATTCAGTTTTCGGAAGTAATCTGAAGTGCAACTCTGATATAGGTCCCTTCGAAACCCGCGGGACGCAGTGAAACGTTGTAGAGAGTGTTAAAAAGCCTACCAAATTCCCCCAACCCGGGGACTGGCCCATGGGCCTGGCTGTTCTCCCAGCCACTTGGTGTCCGTAAGTTTTCAATCGCGAACGACCCGAGAAGCACGAACAGCTTCTGTGAGCACGCCGCGTCACCGAACTTTTCGACTTTGAAACTCGAGAGCTACCAAGATGAAGGAAGTTGCCTCGCTGCCTCGCTCGCCCACATTGGCCGCTGCGACCCCAGGCCCCAATACGGCGCACCTACACAGCGCAGAACTGGGCGGCGCAGATGCTGACATGGAGCTGCTGGCCGGTACCAACCGTGACATGTTCTCGTGGCTGCTGTTCAACTCGGAGAACATGACGGCGCCTGCAGGCGTAGGACATCCACACACCATTGGGGGCCCCGTCGACCCTTCGCACTTGTTGGCCACGTCCATGGCACTCGACGACCCGTTCCGCATGCTCGACCCGGGGGACGATGTCAGCCTCCCTCTCTCGCTGCACGCCACGTCGGCGCCACTGCTCCAGACGGGACCAC
Organism: Phytophthora brassicae; assembly: GCA_024679045.1. Lineage (NCBI taxonomy): Eukaryota > Oomycota > Peronosporomycetes > Peronosporales > Peronosporaceae > Phytophthora > Phytophthora brassicae. The sequence goes on from JAIKVB010001331.1 coordinate 3,223, forward strand.
TCACGCTTACACTGCCGGCCTCGACGCCCGCCACCACATCCGCTCCGCTCTCCATGGCGGCGCCCATTAAGCCTGTGCATGCTCATCGCGGCAAAAAGCGCTCGGCCGCTGAGGCGGCAGCGGACGTGACCAAGGACATACACGGCAAGAGTCTCACCAACACCGAAGGTCTGTTACGTCATTTGGAGAGCGCCAACAATGCGCTGGTGCAAAAGCGACAGGGCGCGAGTCCGGTCGTCAGATCTCCCAAGACCGAGAAGGGCCCCGCGTCCAGCAGCGGCAGCGACAACAACACTGGAGACATGACAAATCTGCAGCGCAAACTCAAGCTTGAGCGCAACCGAGAGTCTGCGCGCGAGTGCAGGCGCCGCAAGAGAGAGCACATTTTGGGAGTGGAGGAGCGCTGCCGCCAGCTCGAGCGCGAAAACATGGAGCTGCGCGGACAGCTGAAGGCCGGCAAAGAGGCTATCCGGCAAGAGGAAAAGGAGAAGAATCGCGTGTGCGAGGAGCTCGAGATGATGATCCAGCGCGGTGCCTCCGAGAAGGAGCTGGCGGAGAAAATCGACAATTTCAAGGAGCAATACTCGGACTACGGCCACGGCCGACGATCGGCACTGAGCTACCACCTCCACCAGATCGAGCGACTGCTCCTGCCTACGCAGGTAACTAAGATGTGCATCTGGGCCTTGCGGCAGGACGACAGTTTCTGGCAGGACGAGGAGGACGAGACCAGCCTCCCAGTCATTCTCGCCAAGGAGCTCGGACTGAGCGAGGACCAGAAGAAGAAGATCCAGCAACAGCGGGGGTCAATCTCGCTCATCTGCGAAAACCTCAAGAGTGCACTGGGACTTCTGGCGCAGCTTAAGACAGAGGTGATTAACAAAAACTCCACCTTAGACATGGAGATGGACAAGCTGCAGAATATTCTTACCCCCACCCAACGCGCCAAGGTGAGTCAACATCTACATCTCGTGTTTCAGAATCTGGTGCTAACTTTTGCCACTTGTGTTTTTGCTGTAGTTTATTGTATGGGTAACCAACAACCAGGCGTGTATGCATTTGCTGAACAAGCTGTGGCGGAGTGTGCTATAAGCACGTTAAGATGGGATCGCCTACTGATTGGAACTGATGGGAAATGCAAATATACATGGGAGGGATGTATCTCGGCCCTACTTATTGGCCGAGAGCTAAGTTGGCTTCCTGGTGTCATGAATCGAGTCCAGCCGACAAGATACATAGAAGCACTGGTGGGGAGCAACTTACTACTAAAGCGTCTTGTGTGCTTTGTGATATAAGGGAATGACCATTGAATGGTCGATAATCTTCTTCACTCTTTTAAAAGTCATGTGCTGGTTGCCGTGCTTGGAATCGTTCTTCCTCTGATTACAAAGACGAAGATGTCGAGTTCTGTGTAAAGTAAGAATTACTTTTTTGACTTTTTTCTTTTGTCGTTATCTCCGTTTGATCTGCGTTCATCCCAGCTAAGGAGCTTTGAGCCGCTGTTATCCTACAGCGGCTGGAAGCGCCGGCTTCATTTTTATACTTACTTGGGTGGCTGTTCCAGTAGCGAGCGGCGCATGCGCTTCATGTGGTTGTTCCACTCTTGGCCATTCGGATTCGTGAGTCGGTACTGCAGCTCCTCCTCCGAAATGCCTTCTGCCATATTTACAAGCGAGCCGAGTACCGTACGGATGTAATTCGCGCAATCCTTGTCGGGACGTGCGCACTTGTAGTTCCAAAGGCCCTTGTCAGCATTAAAACCGAACTCCAGCACTGCTTGACGGCTGGGAGTCCTCGAGACCAGTTTGTGAACCACGGGAACATCTTTCGGGTCCAGCCGCACAACTGAATCTAACTCAATCTGCGAGTTACGAGGACCTCCACACGTTAGCTGAACGCCATCGCCTGCCTGATTCAGTGAGGCCATAAAGTCCACCGTAATAAGGTCCGACCACTTCCATTTGAGATACTCTTGGTGCGTGTTCTTCACGTACTTCGTATTGGGACAAAACACTACTCCATCCGTGTAATGCACGCGCTTGTCATCGCTGTAAATGCGACCCAGACTTTGGTCACGCTTCTGAACACGCTGGATCTGGCGAAACACATCCGTTATGTGGCGGTGCGGCACCCATTTCTTGCGCAGAAGGAGCAAAATCGCGTGACGATTGATGTCCAGGTTGCGAATGCCCGAAGCGTAGGGGCCTCTACATTTGCGAAAATACAACACACATGTAAGCAGCTGACAGCATTCTAGCACAAGCTCAACATTTGCGGAGAACTTACTCTTCCGACAGAAAGTCATTTAATATCCGAAGGCGCTCCACAAACGGCTTGTCCACATGAGAGTCCTCCGCGGACGGTCCTGTCGCGATGATATCGAACGCAATGAATACGTAGCGTTTGTCTTTTTGGTGGAACTGTAGAGTAGAGGCAGACCGCAGTTAGCACACTGATAGATGCAGTCTTATCCCAGTAAACATCCCACTAATCTTCACAACAACAAAACGTACCACAAGTTCACCGTCCAGCACTGTACCTTCAGGTAACACCAATTTGAGCAAATCCAATCCTGAGGCAGCAAAAGGCGAGTTGGAGCGATCTACCAGCACGGTGGTGCCTCCAGCCACAACTAAAAAGTAGCGCACGCCGTCGGTCTTCTCAGATACAAAGTACTCTCGACTCTGCACTAACGGAATGTGCCACCGAGCAAAACCCACAGGCATCGTCCCGCTGAACTTGCCACGGACACCCAAACGACCTTGGTAGGCGTTCTGCACCTCCGTTGCGCCTGGGAAGTCCCAATGGCGTTTAAACGCCTGACCCGAGTTCGGCATGAAATACTTGACCATCTTCCACAGCAGCGAAGACGTCTCGATGGCGCTCTTCCAGCTTTGTCCGTTCTCATCGGGCTGACTGAGCCATCCGTTCACTGCCGGCTCACTCAGCTCTACTTCGACCTCAAACGACTTCTTGTTCGTGCTTTCTTCGAGTACCTTGGTAAGGTCCACCCGTAGGTCACGTCCTACTGCCGAGACGCGGTCTTTGTGACGGATATTCTCGGCCGCCGGCATTTCGCTCATATCTCCCTCCAACTCTCGCAAAGGGAACTCGCACGAGATTGAAACACGACAGTCGTACTGGCAATGGGGCATGAAGATGTCAATGGAACCGAGACGCTCCTTTACCTGCACCATTGGCGTACTTCTCATGTTGGTCAGTGGGTCTACGTCTTGCACGATGCGCTTGGACTGGCCCATGTTGTGCACCACCTGCTTCTCCTTGTGCTCCGAATAAGCGTCTCCACGCAGCATCCCCTCCACGCCACGTACGAAGCCCTTATAGTCCAAATCGGCCACACCCGGTACGAACTTGGCGCCTGCAGCCTTCATCTGCGTGTCTGAGAGTACAACAGCAGCATCCACACCCTCCTGGGACGGACGACAGCGCGCCTCTTGCAAACACGACGTGACTCGACCAAGTCGCAGCTCCACCTCCACGTTAGCTCCAAATCCCTTTTCGTCAATGATTGCGCGCATGTCTTGCAGGAATTGGGCGATGGCTGCATCAGGCGCGGCTGAGTTTTCGTCCACGGAGATGGTCTGACCGCGACCGGCGGTGAGCTTGGCCACCTGCGCTTCCGCCTTCTTGGCCGTCAAAGTAGACTCGTTCGTCCGTGACAGTGAGCTCAGCATGCTGCTGAGAACGCCGCCAGACGAGATCTTGGCGTGCGCGCGCTTGGACATGGCTGGACTGCTGGAGCGGCGAGCAAGAAACGGGCTGAGACCAACTCCGTTTTGGTTCGGGGGGCGAGGCACAGGCTATTGCACAGGCTCAGAGTATGCGTTAGAGGAGGCCTCGTGTGCACCACGTCAACACTTGTATCTAGAACAAAAAAGAGCCGTTCAAAGTGAAGATACCGCCGTCAGAATCTAACAAAGTCGACACTGACTTAGATGTCGACAATCGTTTGGCTCCCTCGGCTCACTTTCGATTCTTGCTGGTGAGCGGCACTGTTCAGCTTTCGCTGCTTGCTTTATTACGAGCAGGTAGGACATATCCGTACGTAATATGATGTGCGCTGACGGGGTTGTGGTGTTGATTGTGTGCATGTCAGGCTTTCCTTCCTCCGCAGCGACAGATATGTATTGCGGTTGTACTGCCGCTTGGGGGATAATTTCTTGATATTATGACTTCAGATTCCTACAGACGAATGGATGATGCAGCAGTGCCATGGAAGCCGCAAAACCCCAAAACTTGGTCGAAGCGGTCATTTTTCAATGCGTCTGATGTACTTGGCCACCCTAACTGATCTTGCACGTCTGTGGACCTCGCTACCAAGCCTATTAGTCGCGTATGTCGGCGCCGCGCTCGTGCATGCATTCACGTCGCTCTGTTAACAGATATAGAGATAGATTTACCGGTAGAGCGCTGCTACTGCCTCAAGCGTTGCTGGCGTATGTCGGGTTTCGAGACTTACCCACCGCGTCATGGCTTCGTAGCGCGACAACACCGCGAAGAATGCCCCGTGTGCATGCACTCTATGCTCGACGTTTGCAGAGCAGCGGCGCTGATCCTTTTATCCCCGGTGCGTACATGTATCAGCAGCTTTAAGAATCCATCGCCCCAACTTGGCCCAAATGCCCACACGCAATGGCAGCTGGGCACCTCGTCAAGGAGAATGCATCAAAGCCTACTACTACATTATGTAGTGCTACAAGTCTACATAGTATATCGAGATCGGCCACGCACGTCGAAAGTGGGGATGGTACCTATGATGGGCCTCATCAATGATGTCATGGGCCGCTTGGGGTGAAAGATTCGATAGGGCTGATTTCCGCACTTAGTAGGGCCATACAATTTTACATCAAGCGCGATGGGACGAAACCAAGCATCGCGCCGAGGGCAGTACCGCAACAGCGTCCACGTGGCCGTCGTGCTGCTGCTTCCTCGTTTCTCGCCCGGCCCGATAAGCAGAAAAATTGCCACGGCTTTTCCGACCTCACTGCATGTCGGATGTTCATTTACCGCGGACTTGGTGGTATACCGCCGGCTAGCCATTGTCTCACGTGAAGCCATCGCTGCTGGCAAACCTGATTTGCTTGCTGGAATTGCGTGCGTGGCAAAAATTGACTTGTGTTTTGTATGGGAAGCCACCACCGAGTGTCACTTTTTTCAACTTCTTACCAAATGCAAGTATGTCACTCAAGCGAAATTCTGTTCTTGCGATCCTTCCCCAGCTCGACAAGGCTCATTTCCAAATTCGGAACAGCAACGCAAAGACGAAGATCTTCGGCTGGAAATTCCCTTTACCGGCGCTGCGTGGTTCCCGTTCTAACCCCAGCAACAACAGTTCAAACATGGCGCCCTTTGACGCATACCGTGCCAAAATGCAGGAAGCTGGTCTGTCGACTGAGGCCATCAAAGCGTTCGAGTACTCGTACGAGGCGCTTGTGAGCGGCGAGACGGGCATGATCACGGAGGATTCTATCAAGCCGTCCGACGACCTGCCGTACTTGGAGGACAAGGCTGACAGCATTCGCGAGTCCATTAAGGCCGACCCAGCTCTCCTCAAGGAAACGGTCGTGCTTAAGCTGAACGGTGGCCTGGGCACGAGCATGGGCCTGGACAAGGCCAAGTCGCTGCTAACCGTCAAGGGTGACGACACCTTCCTGGACATCATGGCCAAGCAAGTGACGGAGCTCCGTAGCGCTCACAAGTCAAACGTGCGCTTTGTGCTCATGAACAGCTTCAGCACGAGCGCCGACACGCTTGAGTACCTGCAGAAATACCCGGAGCTTGTTGAGGACGAGGCCCTGGAGCTTCTCCAGAACAAGGTGCCCAAGGTGAACGCTGCCACCATGGAGCCGGCCACGTACGAGGCCAACCCCTCCAAGGAGTGGTGCCCGCCTGGACACGGTGACCTCTACGCGTCGCTCGCTGGTTCGGGTAAGCTTGACAAGCTCGTTGCCGACGGCGTCAAGTACATGTTTGTGTCCAACTCGGACAACCTGGGTGCGACCCTCGACCTGGACCTGCTAACGTACTTTGCGCAGTCTGACAAGCCATTCCTCATGGAATGCTGCGAGCGCACGGAGAATGACAAGAAGGGCGGCCACCTTGCCGAGCGCACGGCTGATGGCCGTCTTATCCTTCGTGAGTCCGCCCAGTGCGCTGACGAGGACGAGAAGGAGTTCCAGAATATTACCAAGCACCGCTACTTCAACACGAACAACTTGTGGATCCGTCTGGATAAGTTGCAGGAGGAGCTGAAGAAGCAGGGCGGAGTCATTCGCCTTCCCATGATCAAGAATTCGAAGACTGTGGACCCCAAGGACTCGAGCTCGACCCCGGTGTTCCAGCTGGAGACGGCCATGGGTGCTGCGATCGAGTGCTTTGACGGCGCTGGGGCTGTGTGCGTCCCGCGCACGCGTTTTGCCCCTGTGAAGAAGTGCGACGACCTTATTCTGCTGCGATCGGATGCGTACGTGATCACGGAGGACTACCGCCCCATCATTGCCCCCGAGCGTGAGGGTGTCGCTCCCATTGTGTCCCTGGACTCGAAGCACTTCAAGCTGGTGCAGCAGCTGGAGGCCGCTGCGCGTGGAAACGTGCCTTCGCTGATCAAGTGTGACCGCTTGAAGATCACTGGCAATGTCGGCTTTGCGCCTGGTGTTGTGTTCGAGGGATCCGTGGAAGTCGTGAACAAGAGCTCGGAGCAAAAGACTGTTCTGGCTGGCACGTACAAGGACACCACGGTGGACTTGACAGAGCAAAAGGGACTCGGCAAGCTTAAAGTGTCGACCGTGAAGACGACTCCGTTCCAGGACCAGAAGCCTGGTACCTCGGGTCTGCGTAAGAAGACCAAGACATTCATGAGTGACAACTACCTAGAGAACTTCGTGGCTGCTGTGCTCGAAGCGCTCCCTGCTAAGGACCTGAACGGCGGCACCCTGGTTGTGTCTGGCGATGGCCGCTACTTCAACAAGGAGGCCATCCAGGTTATTGTCAAGATGGCTGTGGCATACGGTGTCGACCGCTTGTGGATCGGCAAGGACGGTCTGCTGAGTACGCCGTGCATTTCGGCTGTTGTCCGTGAGCGTGAGGGCGGCAGCGTTGCTTTCGGCGCCTTTATCCTAACGGCAAGCCACAACCCTGGTGGCCCGGAGGAGGACTTTGGTGTCAAGTACAACTGCGAGAACGGTGGCCCAGCCCCCGAGAAGGTGACGGACGAGATCTACGCTATGTCGAAAGTGATCACGTCGTACAAGATCGCTGCGGACTTCCCCGCTATTGACGTGGGCACGATCGGCACGACCACCGTCGTCTCTGACGATGAGAGCCGCACCATCACGGTTGAGGTGTTCGACTCTGCTGACCACCACGTGAGCATGTTGAAGCAGATCTTTGACTTCCACGCCATTAAGAAGCTGGTGTCGCGTGAGGACTTCTCCTTCGTGGTGGACTCCATGTCTGGTGTGAACGGCCCGTACGCTCGCCGCGTGTTCGTAGAGGAGCTAGGCTGCGACGAGTCGTGCTTGCTGAACGGCATTCCTCTTGAGGACTTCAATGGCTGTCACGCTGACCCCAACCTTACGTACGCCAAGACTCTGATCAAGGCTATGGGTGTGGACCCTAAGGGTCTGCCCGTGACCGGTCAGGACCAGGAGCCGCCTTCGTTCGGTGCTGCCTGGGACGGTGACGCTGACCGTAACATGATCCTGGGCTCGCGCTTCTTCGTGACGCCTTCGGACTCGCTTGCAATCATTGCTGCTAACTGTACGGTGATCCCGTTCTTTAAGAACGGTCTGCGCGGTGTGGCTCGCTCGATGCCCACCAGCGGTGCTGTGGATCTCGTGGCCAAGAAGCTAAACGTGCCTTTCTTCGAGGTGCCGACCGGCTGGAAGTTCTTTGGCAACCTGATGGACTCGAACGTTGTGTTCGGTAAGGAGGACTACACTCCGTTCATCTGCGGTGAGGAGAGCTTCGGAACGGGCTCGAACCACATCCGTGAAAAGGACGGTATGTGGGCCGTGCTGAGCTGGCTGTCGATCTTGGCTTCGAAGCAAGTCGACGGCGCCCCGTTGGTGACAGTGGAGGACATTGTCCGAGACCACTGGAAGAAATTTGGCCGCAACTACTACTGCCGTTACGACTACGAGAATGTGGACAAGCCGGCGGCTGAGGGCTTGTTCGCTGAGATGATTGCCAAGTTCGGCAGTGTTGTTGGTAAGGAGTTCAGTGGCTTCAAGGTGGAGAAGGCGGACGAGTTTGAGTACGTGGACCCGGTTGATGGCAGCGTGTCGTCTCACCAGGGCATCCGTTTCCTGTTCGAGGGCGGCTCACGTGTCGTGTTCCGTCTGTCTGGTACGGGCGTCGCCGGCGCGACTATCCGTATGTACATTGAGAAGTACGAAGAGCCAACGGGCACCCTGGACCTGAACGCCGCTGTGGCGCTGGAAAAGCTGATTGAGGCGGGTTTGACGCTGTCAAACCTGGTGAAGAAGACTGGTCGCAAGGCCCCTACGGTCATCACTTAAGGGGAGCAGTGGGCAGCTTAGGCTGAGCGGTGACGCATATTAGCGATGTCGCTCTCTCTGTCCCGTTTTGGTGACTGGACTGCGCTCGATTCATTCTGCATATTGTCATTGCTTTTTAGTTCCGTCAGTTGGGCATAAAAATTAGCAAACACTTTAAAACGCATCCAATTGTTTTCATTGCGGTGTCTGTCGCTCTTTCTAGCACTGCAGAGCTTGCTCCTTGGTGAGCCGCCTGAACAGTCGAAACTCCGACGGTAGTTGCTCTTCGGAAAACATTTGCTCCGCAAAGTAGATGCGGCGTACCCGACAGCTTGCATGGAGCTGCACACTAATAGTGTGTGCATATCGTGCGTTGTAGCAAGTGTGTAGGAGCTCCACGAGGTCCAGTTGCACTTGATTCCATCCGCTGTCCAGTTGCAGTGGTAGCAGAGCGATCTGCTCGTGTATCGCGCTTTTCTTCTGAAACGTGGAGAAGCGGAAGCGTCGTCTTGCGCCGCGGTCGTCGGCCACTTGCACCTCCAACGAAACGTGCTCTTTGAGGTTTTTGAGCACAAATACGAGGTGCCGCAGACGAATATGCAACGACGTCGACGGCTGAGCTTCGTGATGCTGCTCTTCGACTCCATATGGGAATCGAAGCCAGGTGTGTACAAGGTTGTCCGCCGATAGCTCCACCACTGACGACTGCACGTCCTCATCTAGCACGCGTCGCACACTGCCGGGGGTCTCTTCGTGCTTTTCGCACAGCTGAAGTGGTCGTGGACTGCGCCGGTCATGCATGAATTAGTTAATGCAAAATCAGGTGGCCAATAGAAGCTTCCACCTTTTGTACGCACCCGACGCTGTAGAACAGCGAAATGAAGCCCGACTGATACGTCTGCGCGAACATGACGTAATAAAGCGAACAATCCGTTTTACTATTAAAAGGAGGACCAAACTCGTGTTAAGTACGACAGGCGTATCACATTTTCACATTTTTGTCCTAAACCTATCGCGTAGACGCGCAAGAAAAAAACGCCAACGGCGATATTTGCATTCGAAACTATCGTGAGACTTAGTCCACGCATGCAGTGCAGCCTCGGCATGATCATGACATTCGTAGGCAGTCTCTGGCGGGGGTTCAATATGGCACACTGTTTCTTACAGCATTGTTGTGTAGCAAAACGACAACTGGAAGGTTTCTGTATTTTCGAGTGGTTTCGTATTCCTTCTAAGAATAAAATAAAACAACTCTATTTCAAACTTAAGCTATTTATTTCGTCGGCAACGGCAAATCTCCTGCCAAGTGTTGCCGACGAGGATTATTAGGTTAGGGATTCGTTATTCGCCACCACCCCTCTTCTTATAATAGGCGCCACCACCCCTTGCCCAGAAAAAGGACAGTTGAGCAGACCAGACCTAAGACCAGACCTAAAAATGTATTATCGGCGACAAAGTATTAAGGTGATACATGTACCATATTCCCCCTGTTAGAAGCTTCACCAATGTACATGTCCGGGTTAGGGGTACCTATATCCATTGCTGGAGCGATGTACACGTACTTAATAGTGTGCTTACGGTAATGCAGAGTGAATGCCACTGTCAGTATTAAACAGGCCGAGCAAATGTCGGTGTGTCCGCGGCATTTTCTCCAAGACGGCTGCCTCTACGGCGTTGAAGTTTGGCGATCAGCTACATGGGTATGTGAGCTAGCTGTGTGTGCAATTTCATGTCTCTCATGTGCATGTGGACTAATCATGCGTGTGCCATTATCATTTGTATGAAAACTATAACAGGCCGAGCAAATGGCGGTGTGTCCGCTGCATTTTCTCCAAGACGGCTGCCTCTACGGCGTTGAAGTTTGGCGATCAGCTACATGGGTATGTGAGCTAGCTGTGTGTGCAATTTCATGTCTCTCATGTGCATGTGGACTAATTTATGCGTGTGCCATTTTCATTTGTATGGAAACTATAACAGGCCGAGCAAA
>JAIKVB010001332.1:0-12277 GCA_024679045.1 Phytophthora brassicae
ACTGTCCTCGGTTGAGGTAATATGACGAGTGATGACACGTGGTATCCTCAGTCTGGTGGGGGAGAGTGTAACGTGGTTACTTATAATGTAACTAGGTTACTAAAGGGTATGGTTGATGTAATATCACAGCCCTCCTTAAGTCGATACTTCGACTCCTGATCGTTAATACGGCTCACACAGCCAATCGATATTCATTTGATTAGGGTTCACTCTGGTAGATAGTGGACTTTATAGATATACAGAAACCGGCTTTGCCGACATAAAAATAATAGAAAACAGTTAATCTTTTGAGTTAAAGAGTTCAGTTGCTTTATTAATTAAAGCCCTAATTACTCTTGGAGTTTGTAAGCAGCTGTCTTACGCTCGCAATAAGTTCTCGTATAGTACTTAAGGTTGCTAACCTGCTTAAGGCACTAAGAGTCGCTAAGCCTTCCTCTACGCTAAAGTCTACGGCAGCCCCGCTGCACTATCTATTCCCAGTGGACTAACTTGGACGGAGGCACTAGAAACAGGGCCCCCCGTCTCTCGTCGACACTAAGGGCCGCGAGGCTCGACTTCCTCACCCACAGTATGATGTTGCAGCGGGGCGAAGACCCCGGGGACGGGACACCATACCAGTCAACAAGAACCGGTGGCCCGGACCCGGGAGGCTTGACGGCGTCACCCAAGGCAACGGACGCTTGGGGACTTCATCCCGCAGATCAGAACTAGCCAGAGACGCCAACAAGTTCGACAGGGTTTCCAAGCAGAACAACGCAGACGCATTGATGCCAAATTGATGATGAACTACCGGTAGCAGGTCAGCCACCGCGACGACGCTCGAAGCTCTATCGGGACGACCGCACTTTCAGCTGTGTTACTCACCACGTCAATGCTTTCGGTAGCAAGGAGGCCCAGCGTGATGAGTTTTATAGGGCTTAAAGAACCACGGACTCCCAAGGAAAGCAGGACATGGTCATTCTCCAGGAGACGCATGTGGAACAACACGAAGTAGCAGTGATTCAGAGACGTTACGGATTTGGGCTTTCGCTCTGGGGATTGGTGTCAACAGCTCTCTTACTGGGTTCCAGCAACGGAACGCAAGGCAGGGGTCGCCGTCCTGATTAATCCTTACGGCCAATTCCAGGATGCGCCCCGGTACTACAGAACTTGTAGATCCCGCATATCATGGCCGTCCAGGGGGCGATTGCTGGCCAGGACATGCTGCTTTTATGCATGTATGCTCCTCATCAACTGGGAAGACGGGAGGCATATTACCGATCGTTTATGGAGGGGCCCCTTACCGGAAATAGACAGAATCCTCCTTGGCGGGGATTTCAACTGTACTATGGATGTGGCTATGGATAGGAGCTGGCTGCGGCCTGCTGCCGAGCATGATTCTTCCGCACTGGCGAACTTAGTTGCTCACTGGGGTTTGACGGATACATTGGATCCACCTTCGGACGAGGACCACATGAACCGGACAGCCTTTTACGCCCTCACGCACACATATTGCTACACACTTCCGGGGGGGGGTTGAGGCGACCGCGCGTATGGATAGGTGGTACGTCTCGGCCCCACTGCTTGACTGGGTGGCCCGCGTAGTGGTAATACGGACCAGGCTCCCGCTGATCATCGACCAGCTAGGTTACAGCTCAGGAGTCCCACGGACCCGGTACGTGTATGTCATCTCGCACAGGTATACCCTCCGCCGGCACACGCCAAGGGCTGTCCGACAGGCCATGGAAGGGCACCTCGCACGCGCGCCGACACTGCTTGCGCAGGATATGGGAACACCAATGGACTGGTCGATATGTGGAATGATCTCAAAACCACCATGCGGATAGATGCACTAAAAATAGTCAAGCAACGCCGCCAGGCGGCCCGACGCTCGTACAAGCAGACACTACGCCGGCTCCTCAAAAGAGAGAGGGCCGCCTCTTGGTCGAGCTGCGGGTACTGTGTCATCAGTACCGACCATTCACAGATCACGTGGATGTGTTGACGCTAGACGAAGCTAGGGGGGCACCACTTCAACGAGCATGGAATGCAGTTGCAGATTGTATACGCAATAACGCCTGCAGACGACAACAATGACTCTTTCGTGAGAACGGTTATCGGGCGGGAAAAACTTTGAAGGCGTTCTTCCAGCGGGTTAGCACCAAATTCACTGACAATGATTTTCATCGGCTGGACGCAGCACAGGGGCACCCGGAGCGCGCAGTGCACGACAAAGCTGACACTCTATGTAACGGGGCCTGGCCCAGACATGATTGCGACCAATCTTATGTGTGTGTACACATTGAGGTTTTTCCCTCATGGGTTAAACCTCACCTTATGGCTAGCGCCTGTTATTATTGAGATACCTCTTATCCTCTTAATTACGGTTCGTACTTATGACAAGCACAAGACCTCCGCTCCACTCATTGTCAATTGGTGATTATAAAAGTGTGCGTTATCTAAAACATATTACGGTACTACATCTTCATTAACTAAAATAATATACAAGTGAGCAAGTTAATTGGGAGGGCTTCCTAATTAGCAACAAGAAAGCAAGGCTTTCTTCGGCTATCTTCGGACAGAGACGCAGGCCGTCTGTCAAGGTTTAAAGCTACGCTTCCTCTAAGCTAACGTGCGTGTGACCCCGTCACACCTGGTAGCACTTGGAGTCAATCCCGCTACCGTCGCAAATTGATACAATTAAGTTCTCCATCAGTATGGAAGGAGAACCGAGTCGTATGCCTCATAGGCAAGACTACCCCAATGTGTCCGATGTTCATTGGCTACCTTGGAGAAGATGATCAGTCTCTTAGGAGACCAGGCTTTCGCTGGATTCTCCACACTCTCTGCGGACGAGCAGCGTGCTCGCGTGGAACGCTTCGACAAGTATGAGTCTTCTTTCATCGCACATGTCAACGCCACGGCTCAAGAGGCAGCTCGTGCGATCGTGCGAGCTGAGGTACAAGGCGTCGCCCAAGCTGCTGTGCAGATCGCGGAGTCTAACACTCCACGTCCACCTTCGACGAAGGCAGTCAAGATGACGGTGCCGAAGTTCGACGGTAAAGAGGCTGACAGCCTTGTGTTTTGGATCCGCGAGATCGAAATAGCGCTGAGCGCTGGACAGATATACGACGCGCGATCCCAAGTCGCTTTTGCACTCTTCAACCTAGGAGGTCGTGCGCGGGCCTGGGCGATGGACCGTGAAACTTCCACCCCCGGATACTTATCGTCGTGGTCGTTCATGGAACAAGAACTTCGTGCACAGTTCCTAATCGCCAATGTGGCCTATCGCCACCGTTCTCTATTCTTGCGCTGCAAGCAAGGGAAACGCAATCTGCAAGTTTATGTAGTGGAATTACAAAGTCTAGAAGCCGCTATGGCCGGTGGCCCCCCTCCTCTGAGGATGTGAAGGTCACAGTATTTATGGACGGTGTCCGTACCGGTTCGGTGCCCACGGAGCTATTCCGCAGACAACCCAAGAAGTTCAATGAAGCGGTGCACATGGCACTTCTGGAAGATAACTGCGTGCGTTCGGCTCACGGATATTCGGGTCCTACTGAGACGACCGAAGGTCCGACTCCTATGGAGATATCTTCGGCCGAATCGGCCCGTTTCTCCCAAAAGAAACCTCGCGCCAGTGGTCGCTGCTTTGGTTGTAACCAAATGGGTCACTTCCGTCGGAACTGTCCTACCAATTCGTGGAACTCTAACCATAGTCGGACTTCCGCGGCATTGCCTACGCTCAATCTGATTGAGAATGCGGGACAGGAAAACGACGGCTCCCAGTAGGTGCGGGACGCCCTGCAGGGGGACCTCGTTCACCTCGGACTACGGTGGCTTTGCCCTCTCCAAGTCCTATGGAACAAGTCCCTGATACTACCATGTATCTTTCGGTGGCCGCTACGCGATCCAATCTCGTGGTTGTCACTGCCAGCGTTAAGGGATTCGAGAACCAACGACCATTCTGATCGATTCAGGTGCGTCGTACAATTTCGCAACGAAAGCCAGTGTGGCTGGGAACAGTACACTTTTTTCTAAAGCTTTAGAAGACTCTAAGAGTAATATAAAAGTGTATGTTCGCCTAGCGACGATCGACGCGTAAGGTTCTTCTTCCTTTAGCCACCAAGTTTGATGATTTCAATTCGGTCGAACCGTTTATTGTCCTAGACATGGATGATCGGTACGATCTGATCCTTGGCATAGTCATGGCTTACCAAGCACGAGCCTTAGATCGATTGGCGTAGTCGCACCGTTGGTGCTAGCCACAAACCCTTAGCGGATAGAGCTTTGGCGGGTCATGTCCCCCTACCCGCAACGGGTTCGTGCATCAGCATCGTGTACCGCGCAGTGAGAGACTCTTCGCCGGTTCGGCAGAGCAAGTGTTGGAAATAACTCCACAAGGTGGTCGAGTAGAGGCTCCCACAACGCAGAGCGTTCGAGTTGAAGTAACTCACAGTCCTCGACACGGTCGAGGGTGTTTTTCTACCCCCTATCATATTTGACATGAGTCGATTCCGCTCAGTCTCCTTTTCCCAAATATAGCGGTCCCGGTCTTTGGCACCTGCTCGTTTTTTTCAGAAATAGCGAATGACTAATCACCGATTTACACATTATGAACCGTTTGATAAGGGTAACTGATTCAAAACTGAAGAATATTTCAGCCAATTGTTTCCAGACAAATCACAATGTTTTATCCAATCAGGCCACATTCAGGAAGTTAAAGACCCCGCCGTAGAGAAATGATACCACCTCCAAAAGATTCAAAAACGCCGATTTTCTCCCGGTAGCTGGGCTGTCGAGGTCCAGGATTAGATTTTGGAGAATAACAAAAATGATGTACATATTATAGATTGAAGTTTGGCTCTAATTCTCATCACTGTCTCTACTGTCTTCAGGATCGGAGCTATCACTGTCCTCACTTGCGCTAAAATCATCTAGAGTCTTGATATGAGCACTCAGATCAAGCAAGTTCGCTCTAGCCTTGTCAATGCACCCTTGTATAGAGCTCGGCAAAATAGTCGCAAAAGCTGTGTTCTTACCTGTTGGAATGTTGTTTCTGCGGTGTACTGGCGACCAACATCACCTTTCACGATTACCCAAACAATTTCAATCGGTTGCAAGTCCGAATAGTACGGGGAGTGAACACAACATCGTGCCCCTTCTCCTTTGCCATTGTAACAATCACTGGTTTGACATGCTGAGTGATATGTTGTGAGAGCTTGACCCACAAGATAGCTTTTGTGTCTCGTTGTGTGTGTTCAAGGCCGTATAAATCGCACGCTGCATGCATAACTGACTTTCTGCTGTTTTTATTTGGTGTTGTGGTGGGAAGTTTTTTGTGATACTTTGCGTTGTGCATGACAATGTGGCAATGTTGAAGTCCACGAGCTTCAAGACAAGCGAGCAACTTCTCCATCTACGTGACGAAGTAGTCATGATTAAACATGCCATGATAGTCCACCGTTTGTTTACCGCCCTCAAAGATGTCTAGCGTCTCGGTTAGAAGCTGAGCAGAATATGATTCCGAGTGCTCCGAGTCGGGCAAATTACGGTCTTTATCCATTATAGCGGCAATATAGCAAAGTCGCCGCCCTTTGTGCTTGGCCTTCGTCACGTCAGGGTCTAATGGGTCGTAAATCGAGTCGTCGTGCCTAGCGTAGTTGTGGTGAATGTAACTCTCATCTAGATAGATAGTTCGGGTCTGATCGGCAGCTTCACTGCTCATGAGTCGTACGTAGCTGTCGCGCTTCACCTCATTTTCAAGCGACATTCGGTATGTCGAGCCCTTTCGTTTGCCACGCTTGAAGCCACATCGCTTAACAAAGCGTTGAGTGGTGCGGAGCGCAGATGCTGTACTACTTCATCATGAATGTCCACAGTGAGGCGTTCTGCTGAATCAAGTGGTGCATAACGTCTTTGGCTACAGTACACTCACGGATAGCACTGCGTTGCCGGATAAAATCTCACACGGAGCGATCCACACTTGATGAAAATGGGATGCGGCAGGGCTTGCTCTCACGGTTTGCAGGTGGCATAGCAACAGACACGGACATATTTTCTTCGAAATCTGCCAAAACTTGGCGAACTGTGTTTACTGAGCGAGACAATAGTCGGCTTACTTTCGCAGCCATAGACTCCTTTTGGCGCAATTTCACAGCTCCCGACTTCAAATTTGCTGTAGCAACAAGAATGTCAAGACGATCTTGAAGCGTAAGAGCTCTGCCTCGGTTTGAAGTTGCGTAGGCTTAAGCTTGCATGGCGACATCTTGTTCGTCTGAGGGCTCAGTCCGGGGTCGCTTAGGAGGCGCCATCTTGGCACTGACATCTGGTGTCTCTGACCGTCATATTTAGAATGACAGCCTAGACAGTTTTAGCTTCGTAACACCCCGATTTAGTATCCAAGTTGATACCATGTTGTTTATCGACTTTAAGAGGGTACCATTTCGTACAGTTAAAATAATCTTCATTCATGGACAAAATGGGCTAGGCGAACATATTTTGATTGCTAGTAACGACTCCCAAACAGACAGGCTGTTGCTGAGTTTCTAGGCATAATTGCGGCTAAATTCAGCAAAGCCGCACTGAAAAGCTGGGAGAAATCGGAATAAAAAAAAAGTTATGACTGAAAAACCTGTTGATGCTATCGCCCTCTGTCAGGCAGAAAGAAGTGTCGCGGGCGAGGTTTCCCGCGCACCACAAGGTGGTCGAGCGGAGGCTCCCACAACGCAGAGCGTTCGAGTTGAGACAGCTCACGCAAAAGGAGATGTCACGGAGGAGGTTCCCTGCGCATCACAAGGTGGTCGAGTGGAGGCTCCCACAACGCAGGGCGCTCAGGCTGAGACTGTTCAAACTGAAGTCGAGAAGGCTATCACAGGCCTCCGCAAGGCAGGAGTAGAACTCACCCCAGTGCCAGCTTTTGGCTACTCTGTTGGAGCTCGAGGAGCTATCTTACGCGGAGTTTCTTGAGGAGCTCAAGGACGGCGAATATGAGGACGTGGTCCTTCTCCACAGTGAGGGTGAGTCAGTTGAACTGAACAGTTCATTCGTCATGGACGCAGTGGTTCTGGGAGAGGAACGGGTCTCACGAAGACAACTACGGTATGGCGCCGCCATCCTCAAGGATCCGACGAACCCATATATTGCTTTGTTGAAGGAATTTGCAGATGTGGTATCAGAGGATTCATCCTCGATTCTGCCTCCTGATCGCGGTGCCCGCCACGAGATTGACTTGGAGCCAGGTACAAAGTACTGTACGAAGCGCCAATGACCTCTCCCGAAGGAACAAGTGGACATCATTGATGCTTTTTTCGCGGCTAAGCATGCTGCGCGAATCGATGTCGCCACATTCGTCCCCGACGTTTTGTGTTCGGAAACCCAATGGGAAATGGCGCATGGTTCATGCGTTCAACAAACTGAATGCTGCCACTATCCCGGCGTCCACGCCCATTCCTCGCAAGGACGTGTTGCAAAACAACATGGCAGGTTGCACAGTGTTTAGTGCTCTCGACATGGTCGACGGCTATTATCAACTGTTGATGAGAGAATCAGATATTCCTCTTACGGCCGTCAGTACTCCCAGCGGGATGTTATGGGAATGGTTGGTAATACCCCAAGGGCTTTCCAACGCCCCCGCTACGTTTAACCGTCTTGTCACGCAGCTATTCCGTCCTCTTCGTCATTTCGTACAGACGTACTTTGACGATATCTTTGTCCACAGCAAGGCTGAAGGAGGTAAGACGGCTGTCGAAACACACTTGGTGCACCTCCGCGAGGTTCCGTTGTGCATGCGAGAAAATCGTCTCTATGCCAACATTAACAAGTACATCTTTGGTGCCGAAGAGATTCCCTTTTTTGGGATGTTTCCTTGGCAAGGAGGATATTCGTGCTGATCCTGAAAAGATATCAGCCATTTTCGAATGGCCAGTCCCTGTTTCCCAGCGGGATTTGCGCAAATGGTTGGGCCTGGCAAACTATTTGCACAAGTACAGCGAGAATTATGCCGAACTGGCTCGTCCGCTCACAACCTTGCTGAAGAAGGAAGCGGATTGGTCATGGAATGACGAAGCCCAACAAGCCTTTGAGGCCATCAAGATCAGTCTGCAGAGTGCTCCCATCCTCGCACTTCCCGACAAAGATCGTCCTTTTTGTGTCGTTTGCGACGCTTCGGACTTTGCCATTGGCTGTGCCTTGTTGCAGACAGATGCCGAGGGCAGTGAACGCGTCGTTTCGTTCCAATCTCGCCAGCTCAAGGCCGCCGAGAAGAACTACCCTGTCCACGACAAAGAGCTTTTAGCCATGAAGTATGCCTTGATCAAGTTTCGGGTTCATCTGCTAGGCAGTAAACCCTTTGTGATCTACACAGACCATGCCTCATTAAGGACAGCGACCTCGTCGCCTCATCTGTCGCAGCGCATGGCGCGGTGGTTGTCATTCTTTGCGGAATACAACTTCAAGGTGGAGTACAAGCCAGGCAAGCAAAACATCCTGGCTGATGCACTCTCTAGGAGGCCAGACTACGAGTTGGTCCACGCCGTGTTCCTGGATTCTCCGCTCCATGAGCTCATCCGTGCAGCCTACGTCGAGGACGCTGATCTTAGAAACCTGATCATTGTCCTAGGAACTGATTCGGTCTCCAAGACGCAACTCACTGCTCGCCAACAGGCCAAGTTGCATAGGTTCTCCCTCGCAGAGGGTGTACTTTACTACCAAGTAGATCTCAGAGACGAGCCTCGTCTTGTTGTTCCCAACGATGATGATATTCGTCATCGCATCCTCTTTGAGGCGCATGACACTGTCAACAGCGGCCATTTGGGTCGCGAAAAGACGTACACGTCTGTGGCCCGGGATTTCTGGTGACCACACATGTACAAGTGGGTTCGCTCTTATGTTAAGACGTGCGAAACGTGTCAGCGGGATAAACCCTCTCCTTCATCGGCTGCGCCGCTTATGAGTCTGCCTGTTCCCGTGGACTGCTGGCGCTCAGTGAGCATGGATTTCATTTTTGATTTACCATCCGATGGACGTGGCCGCACTGGCGTGTTGGTTTTCGTATGTCGCCTAAGCAAGATGGTTAGGTTTGTACCCTTAAGCGCAGTGTTACTGCTCCTCAAGCCGCCTAGCTCTTCATTGACAATGTCTTTCGCCATCACAGACTCCCAGAGTCGTTTGTCAGTGACCGCGACCCTCGCTTTGTGTCCCACTTCTGGCAACACCTATTCCGGCTACTCGGTACGAAGTTGGACATGTCTACAGCAGACCTTCCACAGACCGATGGTCAGACTGAGCGCATCAACCGCGTCCTCGAAGACATTTTGCGCAGTGTCTGCGTGGAAGATCCCACCACGTGGAGCGCGCAATTGGCTCAAGTTGAGTTCGCTATGAACAACGTAGTGCATGCGTCCACAAGCACCACGCCGTTCTACGTCAATGGCTTGCATCCGGCTCCCGGTTGGGTGAGGGAGGGTTTGAGGGAGAGGGCCTAAGAAGTCTTAAAAGTCTTCGTCCATCCGTTAAACGGAACCTTCTTTCCTTTATAGAGTCAGGAGAAGCCATACGGATGCGCGTCAGGGACGCTATGGCGGCGGCGCAAGACTTGCAGAAGAGAACAGTGATCGCCAGGGGCGTAAAAACATGCAAGTGTTCCAAATTGGGGATTTGGTTTTATTAAACGCTAAGAATCTGCCTATCGATTCCGTGTCTTCAGTAGACAGCACTAAGTTGCGTCCACGCTTCATTGGTCCGTTCACGGTCATTGGTGTCCATGGCAATGCCTACACTCTGGACTTGCCGTCTGCTATGGCGACCCATCCCACCTTTTACGTTGGCATGCTTAAAGCTTACCATGAGGGGGATCTCCCTGAGGTGCCTTTGGAAGATCAGCCACTTGACGCAGTGCGTTCGCAATCAAACGGGCATCATCTCCTCGGTTATCAGGGCCACAGCTGGCGCTGCAACATCCCGAGCAGGCTCCTCTTGGGGGCGAGACGCCACAGATTGCGAGGAAACTTGTCGCTCGAAGCGCTCTACACGATCATAGAGGTTCCGAAGCCAGCGGCCATGTTCGCGGTACGACCCATCCCAGCTATGATGGTACTCCCCCATTGCGTGCTGGACTTCGCTCACCGAGTGATCCAGACGTCGCTCTGCCTCAGCCAGGTCCCGGGCAGCACTTCGGCGAAGCTCGCTCACCGCTTCACTCGCCTTCCGCGCCGAGCGCTCTGCCTCCTTCGATCGTCGTTCCTCCTCATGCTGGCGTCCGCGCATCACTACCAGGGACGTACTCTGCTCGTCGAGCAGCTTCTGGCACGTCGCCACGGCATCTGACAATAGGTCGGGCTCCGCCCTCGCAGTCCGGGACTGGAGCGTTGTCCGGTCGTAGACCTCTCCGTCCTCCTCCACCTCTAAGGGGTAATGATGGCGAGCCACACTTCCACGTGGAGACGTTGGTAGACCACCGTAGGCGCGGGGGCGTCGACCAGCTTATGGTTAAGTGGCGCGGCTATCCGGCCCCGGAGAATACGTGGGAGCCGGCAAGCCTCCTCGTGGAGGACTGCGCCGATCTCGTGGCCACTTATAGGCGCCCGGTCGGCGTTAACCGATCCAAGAACACTCAGAGGTTCTATGGGCTGGGACTGTCGAGATTTATGCACCTTTGCAATCACCTCTTCGAGGACAACTTTTGGCGTGGGTTGGAACCTCGGGTCCATATGCTGATACCACTTGCCATCGGCCACCAACTTCGCAGCACGAAAGCGAAGTCTACGCAGCGCCAACCAGTCTAGTCGATGCGACGAATTCCAGAACTGGGGAAGGGGATACCCCAGTCGTCGGAGCTAGCTCTCGAACAGGTCGTCGAAGACGGCTCGGAGAAGCGGAGTATCCTCGTCAAGGACTATGGGACACTCCTCACAGCTTGTCACAGGCCTTCCAGGCTGTCGGCTAACCTTCAGGTAGTCGGCATAGTCCCGCAAGGTCCATACCTTACAGGCCAGAAACTGTTCCTGCGTACGCGGGGCCATCGATTCAAACTCGCGCTTGCGACTTCGACTTCGTTCCACAGGAACTCGTGGAAGATCGGGTATTTGGGTGACTTGCCGTCGGCTTTCAGGGTGGAGTTGGTTAATGTCCACACCTTCCTCCTCACCAGCGTTGGTGACTATCATAGTCATAGGTGCAGGAGTGGCCGGTTCGGCTGGGACAGAATCTGTTCCATGGGTCAAGGCTTCGCGGGTGGAATCTTCTTTCCCTTTCTGCTTCGCAACAACAGCTTGGCTGCGAGGAGTGGCGGGACTGCCAGGATGCAGGGCTTGCTGCTGCTATGTGAGCTGTGGAGAGCCCACCTCAAACTCAGCTTCTCCTTCCGACTCGTCGTAATCGACTTCTTCTACGTCATCGACTTCGCTCTTGGCGTCATTCGCGGCTCTGATGCGCTTCAGTGCTTCCTGCACGTACTCGTTGGCAGGCTTCTTCACAGTCCCTTTGGGTGCCTGAGCGGGGTTCTCTGTTGTGACGGGAATCACACGCACCTTAGCTTAGAGGAAGCGTAGCTTTAAACCCTGACAGACGCCTTGCGTCTCTGTCCGAAGAAAGCCCCGCTTTCTTATAGTTAATTAGGAAGCCCTCCCAATTGACTTGCACACTTGTAGGTTAGATTTAAACTGAGTATATTATTTCAGTTGTTATAAAAGAAAGTACTGTAAAACTGTCTAGATAGCGCACTCTTTATAAGCATCAATCAACAATGAGTGGAGGAGAAGACTTGTGACTCTCATAAGTACGAACCGTACTTAGGGAGGCAGATAGATATCCCATAATTACTGAATAGCCCCGACTTGAGGTTTTAACCCATCAGGTGAAACACCTCAATGTGTAAGCACACACCAAGTTTGGTCACAATCCAACTGGCGGGAATTGGACCCCGTTACACCCTCCCATATCCAAACTGGAAACACCGTTTACACGGAAACCTTAGGAAGGGGAATTCTGCGAAAGACGCGCACTCAGTGCCGCACTCAGAGGTCCAACCTCATTTCCAAATTCGACCCGAGCCCGGAAGACCAAAGTCCAAACGACATGACGACGTCCAAGAAGACTTCGAGCCATAAGGCCACTTCCAAGACGCCCGCCAAAGCTTCCAGCGCAAAGGGAACGCCGGAGAGCAGTCCGAAGACCCAAGCCGCCGCAACCCGCCCGGAGGGCACCCCACAAGAAGCGCCGAAGCTGATACTCGCTGCTCCAAGCTCCCAGAGCTCCCCGAAGACCAAGAAGAATCCAGGAACGCCTCCGAGCTCGAAGAGCA
>JAIKVB010001333.1:0-13712 GCA_024679045.1 Phytophthora brassicae
AACAAGACGTTGCAAGTACTGGATTTGTCCTACAATAGTATTGGAGTAAAAGGTGCAATGGTATTAGCGAATGCTATTCGCTCGAATTGTTCGCTACGTTTACTTCAGCTCAATGGGAACAATATCGGACGAGAAGGGGGTCAACTGCTAATGGCTGCACTTTGCGCAAATCGAACCGAAGTCGGTTGCACTATTGAGTTGCACGCCTGTAATTTAGGCGCAAATATTATGCCACTGGATGTTTCAGCTCCTGGAATATCTACAAAACCTCGTCCAGGCAGCGCAAATCTCGTCCAATCTCGTCCTGGAAGTGCAAATACTACCGATCAACTGAACGTACAAGATCTGCCAGTGTTTAATGCAAAATCCACTCGCATTTTCAATCCTCGAGAACCTGCGGGACGATATTCGCTCGATTTGCGCGAAGCGTACGATAAAATGATCATAATGGAGCTTGTTCGACTTGCCACAAGTCGCAAAGGCTGTCGCTTTTTGCGCATGGAGTACAAGTCCCTAACCACTGCCAAAAAGACCATCACTCTTGTTAAAAAAGAGAATCTGACAGTGGAGCAACATAAAGGTGCAAATGCAAATCATCATCTCGAAACGAATGGAGAAGAAACGACACTGGAAACCAGAGGATTAGACGCATTATTTGCGAATGTGGATCGAGATAAATCTGGGTTTGTGGACCAAGAAGAACTGATGCTGGTTTTAAATCAACTCGGTCTTTTTCCTCACATGGAAAACCTCGTCTCAATGTTGCAACAATTTGATTATAACAACTCTGGATTTATTGATGAAGGCGAATTTACGGCTTTCTTTTTCCATGCTGTTTTTCAAATGATCGATGAAGATCATTCGGGTAAAATTGATGCTGATGAAGTGGAAGAAGCGTTTAAAATGCTAGGAATGACTGAATTTAACGAGAAAGAAGTCGTAGCTGCGATTTGCGCTTATGATATTACAGGAGATGGCGAGATGGAGGAATATGAATTTGTAGAGTTTATGAAAGATAAATTACTTGCACAAATTAAACACCAACTACTTGGTCAAAATGGAGACGAAGAGGATGGAAATAATCCTCTGGTGTCTTTGCTGGATGCTTCGACACAAAAAGCTTGGATTATACCGGAAGATGGTCAGCTAGAGATTGATTTTGTGTATGATCGCGAAGCTTTTGCAACAAATGACGAAGCTTTACGCCAAGGGAAAATTACGCACGTTGGGCTTGAATTATTAATCCGTAATATTACACAAGTTGCTACTTCTAAAGCAGAACAAGATGATCTTTTTCATGTAGCCATGTACGATTCCGAGATTCGACTTACAGCAACACAAGCTTCGCAATTACTTGATGCTTGTCATTACTTGAAACCTGAGGACAAGAAGATTGAAACAATTGCGTTAATGCTGCCGCAAATGCTCACTGCAAAAGAAGCGCAAATTCTGGTGGCACGAACGTTGACGTTAATACAGCGCTATCGACTGAAAGCTCGAATGGGTAGCGCGTACTCGGTTGTGCTTGGGAATCCCACGTCGCATTACTCGTTCGATCTTGCTAAGCACAAAGACCGCATTGCGCTAAATAAACTCGCCGAAGTGGCGCAAAGCGAGAAACTATTTTCAAAATTGCGTTCTGGCCGCTCCGATACTTCGCAACATGGCAACTGGGAGAATTTTCGCAACGAAAGGCTCGATGGCCACAATTTTGTGCTCACTAATACGTTTTTTCACTCGTTACCACGACGTGGCAAACTTTGCTTTGATTACGTGAGTACAACACGCCCCAAGCGCGGCACAAGGCAAATGAGCGATCGACGTTTTGACCAGCTCATCGAGATGTTGCAAATGGAAGATATGTTTCCAGATGCGCTAAGCGCTCTAGGACCGACACGATCGCAACGTGCAAAAGGGGAGCGCAAACCGAAAAGTAGCGCAGAGTGCAAAACTGAGCGCGAATCCGTAGCCGAACTGCCAGCTTCACAGGAACAAGCCGAGTTCTGGAATAAAACTCGTTCTTCTATCCTTAAGCGTGGCTGGGACTTTGTTGTGAATCACACGTACACTTTTCGTCTCACAGGTGCAACAAAGGAGAACGTGGGGCTGAAAATGGTGCAAATCGAGTCGGCTATTTGCGACCGATGGCTCTCGTGCGAACAAGCCTCTAAGATTATTGCGTGTCTGCCTGCAGCTTTCCATGCACGACCAGAGACGGCGCGAATCCTGTTTTCGCGTCTCATTGATGTGCAAAACTTCTATCGTATTTACGACGCCATGGCGTGCAACGAACGACAAGTTTGCGCAAATATGTTGGGCTGGCTTAACATAATGAACCCCATGGCACCTGAACGTTTGTACGCTCTGAATTTGTCAGTTCCTGATGAACGAGAGATGACGAAAGTGTTGGTGGATTTAGCAGTACGCTCTGAATTTGTCAGTTCCTGATGAACGAGAGATGACGAAAGTGTTGGTGGATTTAGCGATTGGAGAACCAGGTGAAAATTGGCTAAATCAGAGTTTTAAACTCGTACAAGGAGAGTTGGGCATCCCAGGCTGGAAATTACCCTCTCGGTGGGAGAAAGAGGATGGAAAAGAAGGAGGAGTGAACCGAATAGGATTTCTAGAGCTTGAGTATTATTCCGGTCAAGATCGAGGTTGTGCGCCAGTGCTCTCTTTGCGCAAAACGCTCATGAAGCGCGTGCTGTGTGGCACTCGTCTGTATTGCCTTTAATACAGTGAAGATGGCTACATGTAACTTCAACCAAGTGAGATTGTGTGGTGGAGAAGGCGTGTAGCCATTGCTTTTGCGCAACTGTATCGCGAACGCTGTTGCGTGTGAGAGAAGTTGGGCGTGGGGCCATTCGGTATTAGAAGCTGGAAGTGTTGCAAAAGTGCTTGAAGCTGTATGGCGCAAATCATTGGATAACTGCAAACTCAGCAGAGATTTTTGCGCTGCCATCCAAGTACAGATCATCCTGTCCTAACTGATAGTTGCCGTTGCTTCAGTTTATATCAAATATAGCAGGTTTATCGATTAGTGGAGTATCAAACCTCGATTAAGCATATTATATTAGGTAGGTTTCGACCGATAAAAAAATATTGCTTGGACCGATGATAATTCTTCGTACTCGGGTCGGACCCAAATGAGACTAAAACAGAAGGAATCGTTGCCAAAACTCGCCAGTCTTAGATTATTTGTGCAAAACACGTCTTGATCGATCGTTTAAGAAGGAATCGTTGCCAAAACTCGCCAGTCTTAGATTATTTGTGCAAAACACGTCTTGATCGATCGTTTGTGGCACTTACCCTTTATTTTACCCCATTTTAAGTCTCAAGTTTGGCCAATTTTTGTATCAAATATAGCAGCAGACAGGGATATCAAAGTTTTGTATACATTTGACTGGGAACCGAGTTGGTGGACATCATCCATATCAAATATAGCGGGTTATCATGTAAGGGAGGGATCATTTAGGACAGGATGATATGTACTGTAGCACCGCGATGACGAGCAGCGACAACACATGCAAACACTGGCTCAGTCATAACCTGGTCGTCCCACTTTGTTCAGACAGACTCGGTTTGTCTCTATTTCGGTTTGTACATGTATTGCAGTACCGTACTATCGTAGTCCTTGGCTACATTTAGTCCTTGGCGACATCGGATCTAAGCCAATCGAAAGCTCTAAAGGTAGGCTAGGGTTACAGTAGCAAATCCTATGATTTAGGTGAACAACCACTTAGTTTTATCACGGACGGTAGGCTAGGGTTACAGTAGCAAATCCTATGATTTAGGTGAACAACCACTTAGTTTTATCCTCAGTTTCGGACGGTAGGCTAGGGTTACAGTAGCAAATCCTATGATTTAGGTGAACAACTACTTAGTTTTATCCTCAGTTTAGATATATTTTATTTATGCCAGCAAGAAAAGAAGCCAAACTTCCAGCAAGAAGCGAGTCCGACTACTCCACACACTAAAATTAGAGTCTACCACCATGATAAATCGTCGCACTCGGGTCCGAGCCAAATGAGACTAAAACAAAAGGAATCGTTGTCAGACGCGCCAATCTTAGATTATTTATGCAAAACACGTCTTGATGATCGTTTGTGGCCCTTACAGTATATTTTACCCCATTTTAAGTATCAAGTTTGCCGCATTTTGGTATCAAATATAGGAGAAGACAGGGATATCAAGGTATTGTATACATTGGACACCATGCATATCAAATATAGCAGGATATCATGATCATTTAGGACAGGATGATCTGTACTATTAATATGTAGTTACCTCAGCTCTCAAGGGTTAATTGCAGTGTGCGTTGGTGGTTCAAGGCCCCCAACATTACAGCACCACTTGAAGCCTTCCCAACAGATTGATACGTACTCAACTTGATAGCTCATGTAGGCTTTGAACCGCCAAGTTGGAACCGTACAGATGAGCAAGGTGACGGCCGAAAGCGATACAAGTATAAGTGCTCGTGTGCTTTATATACATGTAACGAAATACATTACTATTAATACTACCGGTAAGTAGGTAGTACTGTAGCCAACCCTAATAGAATGTTTTACTAAAACTTATAACCGATCATATTTAGTGCTTTTCAGCACGGTTTCTTTATTGAAAAATAGTTATAGAATGGTACTATTATAATCTTCAGGTTTGTATGAGCTTTCTATATTGAAAAATAGTTATAGACTTCAGATTTGTATGAGCATATATATATGTAGCTACACTATTCTTCCTCAATAAAGATATTATCTTTATTGAGGTCTTTATTGAGGAAGAATACTGTAGCTATATGCTATTCAACGGGAGCTGAAGCGGGAGGCTCCCGCTCCCGCCGGGAGCTGAAGGCAGGAGCTGCAACGACAGACACGACAGTGCGTTTGATGATTCCGGTACACACAGTACATACATGTAGCGCTGTACCGGTACATCTGGTTACCAAGTGAGCCAACGCGTAATGTACCGGTAAGAACATTTATAGTATATAATGGCGAGTGGAGGTCACCCACCACCTTCGCTGGATGAAAAGAGTCACTTGATGCATGAGTGCAATGTATTTTGTCAATAATAAGTGTGTACTTCGTACTGTAGAGAAAGAGAGAGACGGTGTTGTGTGTTCGAGAAGGCATGTGTTTTTGTCAGCAGGAGTCTTGAAGAAGCACAAACGATGTGTGGATTTGCTCATAGGCGACGCCACGACACAAAACATAAAATGCAGTCAAAATTGCTTGGAAAACTTCATGTTTTCCTTCTTGAGAACAAGTTCTTTCCGATACAAATATGGTGTTTTAAGGAATTTTCTCGCGCGGTGCCTGGTCTCAATCAATCCAGTGGTAAGACCTGGAAATGCCCATTTTAATCCCACAGATTCGTCATCTATTTTGGTAAAATACCGAGGACACATCGGCCGTTTTCATGAGCCTTTTGGAGTGGCATGAGGTGACGAATTGAAGCCTTCAACCACAGTTTTAACTGGGACAGGAGACTGCACCACCCACGGACCACGGTTGACCTCTCCTACCTTTACATGCTTTCATGAGCCTTTTGGAGTGGCATGAGGTGACGAATTGAAGCCTTCAACCACAGTTTTTAACTGGGACAGGAGACTGCACCACCCACGGACCACGGTTGACCTCTCCTACCTTTACATGAAGTATAATCATTAAATATACCGCGGAAATCAGAGACTGAGAACGTTTTCTCCGACTAGTTTTTCGATTGAAAATTAGAGCAACAGTTTCCCTCCCCGCCTCACTTCAGTTTAACACCAACATCGACGTGTCTTTAGACCAAGAACGTATGCAACAAACAGGCAGACAAAGGCCAATCATAACGAAAGCAAAAATGATCGCGATAGTCGTGGCTTGCTCACTACAAAAGTATAAAATGTATTCGGTGTCTGGGATGGCAAATCCTCCTGCGAAAATAAGCCATTCCCACAGCCCTCCTTCAGAAACTCAGTAAAAAAACTCATCGTCGAGCAGAGACCACCAGTAGCAGACGGGAAGCTTCAGCAAGTGTCCGACCGACCCAAAGGCAACGAGCCGTTTGTTCAGCATCATGTCCGCGTGGCGGACGCCATGGAGCATGCCATTTGTGAGTTTGCTGTCAACCCCGTTTCGTATGGGAACCGGCTTGAGTGGAAGGGAGGCACTGGCGGCAAGATGCTGTTCCACAGGTGGAGGATGGGCAATGATGCTCTTGGGAGGGAGAAAGGGCGTCTCAAAGGTTTTTTTTTTTCTTGAGCCCCGACTTTTGCCTCTCACTTTCAAATTTCGTGTGTGTTGAGCACGTCGAGCAAAGAACGTCTATCTTGAAATAGGTACATTATAATGGGAGTGTCGGTGACTGCGTACGATGCGCATCTGGAACTCAACAGCCCACAGCACGAGTCGAACAACCCGCCGCAGTGGCGTCCGGACACCGCCAGCGACTCGTGTTTGTGCTGCGGTAACGACTTCTCCATCTGGACGCGTCGTCGTCACCACTGCCGCGCGTGTGGAGAGCTTGTGTGTGGTGAGTGCTCGCCCTTCTATGTGCGACTACCGGAGCTCGGCTACAAGGGTCGCGTGCGTGTGTGCACCCACTGCCACGCGCTGGCGTCGCTCACGTCTTCAGAGTCGACGCACTCGCTATCAAGTCTCAACGGTATCGAGTCGGCCGAGTCCTCGGACAATGAACAGTTGGGCGATGTCGAGGAAGAACTGGTTTTCAGCGCCGTCGAAGTGTTGGCTATGACCTCACGTAACAAACGCTCCAAGGTGCAGTACCAGTACTTCGTCCAGTCTGAAGCTGTGAGCTGGCTTATGGATGCTGGTATCATGTCCAGTCGTACGGGCTGCGCTGCGCTCTTTCTGCGTCTTGTGGACTACGGCTACGTGACGCTCAAGCCCTGGACTGGCGCTGGCCGCAGTGCTTTCTACATCCTGAGCGAGGAAGTAACGCTGGAGAACCGCACGAGTCATTACAACACCACGATCCACTCGGAGACGAGCAAGTGCCGTAACTGCATGCAGGCGTTCCAGAAGGCACTGGCGCCCACCGACGGATTCTGCTCCATTGACTGCAAGACCAACGCGCTCATTAACCAGTCAGACTCGGCTCGTATCGGTCGCTTCTGCAATTGAGGATATTGGAGACTGATTCCTCTATCTAACGACGTCAGGGTAGGCGTCCGTTCTGTATTATAGAATGTCAATGATTGTATATTAACAAAAGAGTAGTTAAAAGATGTCAGTGGCAATGCTGAGGCTTGTAAGCCTAGCGCAATTGCACTGCACGATAAGGTATTTCATTAAAAGCACTTGGAGCTTGATCTATTTCTTCACTTCACACTACGTAGTACCTGAGACGTGGTGAGCTGAGGTGTTGACAAGTGGCCACGTTAGCAATTTTGTTTTTCGCGCCATGTCTATTACATGTACACTCGATCAGTACCCGTTGGGGTGTTGTTCAGTTGACGACAGTAGAGTAACCACGCATATATGCACGTTCATGATCATGTGTTGTCCGGTGCTGGTTCTAGAAGCACCACTAACTTCAGTCAATGCTTCCGACAGAGAGCGCAATCTGCGATTCCATTGGAAACTTCCAATAAACGCAAACATTTCTTCCCAGTAATCGAACATCAAAAGCCAGCGAGCATCTGAACATCGCAATTGCCTTTGCAATAGATACAAACTCCTAGTCCATGATGTAAGTTGAAGTCAGTGCTTCTTTTGACCAATTAGATAGAACACAAGTCTAGGGATCGAAATTCTCCGCGGAAACAACGGAGAAGAAGAATGCGGGAGAAAGTAGCAAATTGGATGAGTGGCTGCAGCGGATGGATGTGAGGGCTGTAAAAATTGCGATCGAGTGGGCGAATGATGCTACGTTGGATGCTACGGATGGATGTGAGGGCTGTAAAAATTGCGATCGAGTGGGCGAATGATGCTACGTTGGATGCTGGTATGGGTGAGCTTGAAATTATGTAAATTATGTTGCGTTAAGAAAAACAAGCTTTGATTTTACCTACCTATCGGATACTTAAGTACTACGTAGTAGAGCATGCTATACACTTCATTTACACCACAAACGATCACTTATCCACAGACATACTACGTAGTAGAGCATGCTATACACTTCATTTACACCACAAACGATCACTTATCCACAGACAGTAGCAACAAAAGCACGTATATTCCCTTCTCTATACGTTGACTCGGTCTGGCAGCTCTCCACGCACGAGCTTCACTTGACTAGGTGGCCACACCACAGCCACAACTCGCGAGTCAATGAGTGCAAGCGGCACAGGGCCGAACGAGTCACTGTCGTCACTAAACGCTGGATTGTCTCCTTCCACCCAACACTTGCCCACAGGTATACTGCGGTGGCTTCCGTTGCGATCCGTCACCAAATCTCCTTCCAATCCTACGAGCCGCTTGATTAAAAACTGACCCGGCTCTTCAGGCGACTCGAGCACCACCACGTCGCCGCGCTTGTAGCGGTGCCGCATCTGCACCGAGAATTTGTCCAGCAACACGCGATCGCGCGCCGTATCTTGCGTCAGTCCGTCGTTGAGCGTCGGCTGCATAGATCGACCCTTAACGGTAGCCAGACTCACGCCTAGCGCGTTCACCGTCACACCCACGGGCAGCCACAGCGCCGTCTTGACCACCGTCTGCCACTTTCCCATCGCTAAAACAGATTTCTAAATCGGCAAACAGCGCCGTCTTGACCACCGTCTGCCACTTTCCCATCGCTAAAACAGATTTCTAAATCGGCAATGAAAGTGATTTTTAAACATATTGTTGTTTTGGGAACACGTATTTACTTGTTTTGGGTCACTCTGTTTTACGAGTCGTTCGTAACGCCGCATACGTGCATGAAAGAATAGAGAGTGGCTACCACGAGGAAATGCAGCAGTATTCGTAACGCCGCATACGTGCATGAAAGAATAGAGAGTGGCTACCACGAGGAAATGCAGCAGTAGAATGTACCCAAAGGCCATGTTGCGCGTGATACGGTGGCCCAGTAACAGTTTGGCGCTTGTCAGTAAAATCTTGTCAACTGGGTTGAGGTTTGTAAAGCGCTGCTGATTCTCCATCTTGTTAAACTGGACGAAGGGATTCATCTTCTCTTCGTACATACCACGATACCGAGCTTCAACATCAGATACACCACCATTCCCATCTTCTAGAGCAGAGAAGCTGGGCTTGACACGAGAGCTCACAGACTTGTTGTCACCACCGTAACTCTGCAAGTAGCGGATTTTGTGATACAACTGCATGTTGTCCGTCTCAAGACGTGCCACAGTGCTTTTGTACGACTGCGCGAGCTCTTCCACACGGTTTTTCTCGCTCTGAAGCTCTTTCATGCGCTCACGAAAGCGATCGCGTTGACCACGAACAATCTCGAGCATTTTACTGTCCGAGGAGGTAGTTGAACTGGAAGACGCAGGGGCTGGTGTTGTACTTGTAGTCCCAGAAGAACCAGAGGGTCCAGTAAATTGATCTTCCATAGCATCCATGAGGATTTCCGAGCCAATATCTCCAACAATCACACCGGAGCTGCGGGTACGTCGAGCTTTCTCCAATGCAGCTACGTTTTCTTCTAAATTGCGAATGAGTGCAGCTTGTTCTCGGATTTTCGCGTCACGCTCATGAAGCTCTCCTTGGATATTCTGTAGTGATGATGTTCTTTCTTGAAGCGTTCGTTCGCATTCCTGAAGCGAATGCTCAAGGCGACGTACCCGCGAGAGTTCTTTCTTGAAGCGTTCGTTCGCATTCCTGAAGCGAATGCTCAAGGCGACGTACCCGCGAGACTAGAATTTTTTCCACATCAACAGTTGCTGCCTCCAAACCACCAGCGGCTTCGTCCTCCACATCTACAGATGCAACTCCGTTCTTTTCGTCTTCATCATCAACAATGTTGTACTCCAACTGCTGTAACACCCGCAACTTGCGAGTCACCTCTTGGAACTTCTCGATCGTCGGACGAGCAGCTAATTGAGCTTCAAGTTCTCTCATGGCTTCTAAGGCGCTGTTAAGGGCGAATTTTAGTTGCCCTGCTTCCTGAACTGCTGCTGTAGTTGCAGTAACTTGAAATTCCTTCAAACGGAATACTTCTTGACGCAATGCAGCAACGACGCCATCCTGTTCAGCCTGCATCTCTCGCGCTGACTGTAGAGTTTCAGCATCAGCATTACGGAGCGGTGACGAACGCGTGTCAAAGATCTCGGACGACGTCGACACGTTCAGCAACTCGTCCAGCTGCTTCTTCAGCTGTGCATTCTCCAACTGCAGCGTCTGTGACAACAGCGAGTCCTGTGAAATAGCCTCCATCTCTGCATCAAGCGCATTGCGAGCCAATCCTGATCTCTGTTTGTGTGCAAAAAGATCCGACTGCATTGCATCCATCCGTGAAAAGGCTTCACGCAGCTCGGAACGGGAAGCTTCCAGTTGTCGCTCATAGTCCCGACGTTGCTGGGCCCATTCGAGTCGAGCATTTTCCAGCTGACCTTCCAGTTCTCTTGTACGCTGCTCCACTTGCCGATGCACCGCATCCTCCTGTCCCCTTGCCGCCGCAGCGACCTGCTCCTCCAGATTCCGAATGGTGATGTCCTGATTCTTTAGTGAGGCGAACTCGACCTCGTACTCCTTCAGCTCCTTCTTCAGCTTCTTGTTCTCCTCAGTTAAATCCTCCGTTCCAAAAGACGAAGACGCAACCAAAGACAGTGCTGGTGCTGGATCAGGTGCAGCATACAACCCCTTATATAGTTGAAAAAAGGCGTTCTCCGAGAACTTGGCACGCCGTGTTAAGTGGTCGATCTCCTCCTGGTAAGCCTTGAGTAGCGGTCCAGCGCCCACGGCTTTGTCCGCATCTGTAGCCAGTCGACGGAAGTGCTTGGTGGTCTCTGCCAACTTTTTGCGAGAGCGGACACTCGCGTCCTTCTCGCTCTTCATGGTGCTGCCTTGTGAATCCAACTGTAGTCGCTTGCTGTCCAGATCGAACGCTTTCCAGAACTGCAGTACAGGTAGAACACTCTGTCGACTCAAAGACGTACGGGGACGCGGACGGTTGTCGTTTCCGTTGTTTTCTGGGGACATCGCAGCGGCCGACACTTTATCACCTGCGACTTGAGCCATTTACCTCCTTGCTAAGAGCTTTAAACCAATAAAAAGGATGAAGAGGAAGTGTGCGATGTGAGGATGATGGGGAGCAAGTTGCCGCCGACTTCAAACCGGCGTGTGGTGCGCAGATGCGGAACAGCAAGAGGAGGAAGCTCTCTTCAAGTGATGTTGGGTGGAGCTATTTAGAAGATTGTTTTTGTAGAGGGTGGTTTGAATTGTTCTACGTGTAGCTTTGAGATCCCTTTATTAGAACGGTATCACTTTGGGAGTCCCAAATTGGGACTATTTTTTAGTCAGATTGTCTAAATTCATAATAAGTCAAGAAGGCCATGTCCATTTGTGGATCGCCCTCTCAGCCAATCAGCATAGCGCATAGGTCCAAGTGATCCTGCAAATTAAGACCCACCATCAAAAAAGTTAGGTTTGGCAGTACGCTACCGACTCTGGTGTGGTGTACCCCAACTACTCCTTTTTGGAAAGCTTTGTTTCGGGACGATCGAGGCAAATCGCTACTCATTTTGGGAAAAGCTCTACATTTGGTAGGGTTACATTTCTTACACCAAAGGTGTTGTCCGACATGTTCCCTGCACGGATGGCTGCCTCCAGGTTACTAGCCAAGCGTGGCTATCGATTGGTGTCCACACACGTCTCAGTGATCGGTAGGGTACCTATTTCATGTGCTAAACCTTCCTTTGTCTGTAGTAATCGCTTCTGACGCTTTTCGAGGGCTGCCAACCGCAGGTTTGCACTGGAAGACGGATGAGACGCGATTACTGGAGGCGTTTTCGGGCTTTGGGAAATTGGAAGAAGCTCATCTCGTGACGCCAGACCACTCAACCACGCACTTGTGGGCGTCACTCATGTACTCGACGTTCGACGAGGCACTGGAAGCTGCAAGTGTGATGAACGGCCAGGAGTTGGACGGCCGCTTGCTCCGTGTGAGCATTGTGGACCCGCCGACGGACGAAGAAGACGTAGATCCTACAACGACACCTGAGTAAGTTAAGATATGGAGAATAAAGGGGAGTAGAAGTTAGTATTGAACTGCAGTTTACGAAGGTTAAGGGAAGTTACTCAGTTGTGGGCACTGCTCGTGTGTTTTTCCATGCAAGAAGGCCGTGTAAATCGTCTTTTACGAGAGCGAGCAGCGTAGAGAGTTTGTCGTTGGCTCGGGCGACGCCTACATTGACTCGAGAAATGTTCTGCGCCAATCGGTCACCGGAACGCGAGGCTACAGCTTGGACGAGCTCGTAGTTCTTCTCGTGCATTTCGCGGGCCCGTTGGAAGTTCTGCGAGGCTGTGTAGATCTGACCAAGGCGTGCGCAGGCGTCGGCCTGGTTGACTATGTTTTCAGCTCGAGTTGCGATCGTCACGTACTGGTTGAGAAAGTCAATTGATAGCTGCTGGTTCCCGAGCTTCTCGTGGGCTGTTGCCAGTGCCGCACAAGCGTTGCCTTCGCCCTCCGCATCTCCACTTTGTCGAGCTGTCGTTAGCTGAAAGGTAAGATATACAGAGCCAGCAATGCAGGAAGTAAGTACGGGACAGAGAACCCTTGGAGCTCATTACAAGACGTACATTTGTCTCGAGGAAGGACAGAGCGTTGGCGGGTTCGTTAAGCGCATTGTAGCAAGTGCCGATCTTAAACTGCGCGTGGGCCTTAGCCTCCGCGTTCTGTGACTGGACGGCGCAGTCAAGACGACGTTTGTATAGGTCGATAGCGTCCACGTAGTGTTTCGCCTGCTCATGACGCAATGCAAGATCTACATAGACTTTGCCGAGCTGTCCGTGAGCTTCACTTCGCAGCTCTTCATCATCTTCGTGCTCGTACACAACCTTAGCAATGGCTACACAGAGCTCGAGATACTGACGTGCTTGCTCTAGCTCACCGGCAGCATGATATCCACTGCCGATCTGGCTTAGCACACGCATTTCACTGATCTGATCCTTCACTAGTCTCGCGATCTCAAGACACTTCTCATAGAAGAAAATCATCGTCTTCGTGTCTTGCTTCTCGAAACAGTACGTGGCTAAACTGTCGTAAGCTGTCATCACATCTGGGATCTCTCCACGCCGCTTGCAATGCTCGGCCGCTACCAGTTGATCACGCAAAAACTCCATCTCCGGCAGTTCTAACACTGCAAAGTCAGTGCTTTTCCCCACTGCACTGTCAACTCCTCCATTCGCTTGGGGTCCAGGTCCTCGAGCAGGATCGTTCCGGTGCGTGAGATAAAAGAGATCCACGTACGACTGCACGTATCCGTCAATGAGGAGCTGAGTACATACATCCTCCTTCATCTTAGCTTGCTGCTGGGCTTTCGTCGTGATGCTATTGCTCGCCCAGCCGACTTGGCCATTCACTGTTCCGGGGATATCTGCATTAGGACCTCTCATAGGCTGCGCTCTCAGAGGCCGTTGCTGGTTTTCATTCACTACACGCTTTTCATTGAGTCCTGTTAGTCGACTGCCAGGATCGAGCTGCCGTCGTCTCTCCGAGTCTCCAAGATGCTTCTTACTCGCCATCGTCGTAAAGATGGCTACACTTTTCGCGTCGTTTCGTGACTACGTAGCTTCTCATTTAAGTACGATAAAGAC
>JAIKVB010001334.1:0-13709 GCA_024679045.1 Phytophthora brassicae
CCCCCTCACCAACATCTTCGTCTTCGGCCGTCTCATCTGCATTTTCGTCTCCCCCTTCCCCCTTCCCTGTGGTACCAGCTTCACGGGCTTCACGAGCTTCTCGGGCTCTTGCGAGTGCGTGGGCCTTTTCAGAGCGTGTTCGCGCAGCATTCACGTCGGCCAGGTGGGTCTGTCGCTGCAATCGCGCCTCCTCCTCTTGGCGGGCCTCCTCCGCCATCTGCGCCTTGATATGGGCCGTCTTGTGCGTGCGCACCATCGTGGCGAGTCGTCGGTCGCTACAGCCGTTTCACAAGCCGCCGCCGGTCGTCTGCTGCCGCGTGGCACGTTCCCCCGAATTGGTGGCTGCCAGCAAAAACCAAAATGACGGTAATAAAAAATTGTTACTTTACAACTGGAAAATACCTGGCGCAAAAAATGGACAATACCTGTTCGAGAAAACCTGGCCGGGAGGGATGCCGTTCAATTTATCAGACGTACCTGTAATTTACGTGAGCTGCTCATTAAATATTTGATAATACACTAGCTGAGTGCCGCCGCTACGCGGCGGTAAGTGTTTGTTAGCCGAGCGCCGCCGTTACGCGTCGATAAGTGTTTATTAGTTTAATTAAAATAGCTACCTACGCTTCGCTCCGGTAGTAAGCGGACCCGTTCCGCTCGCAGGGGCTTGCTGCACTACTCGCCGCGTTAGTTGGTCAGGAGGGGCTGGGGCGGGACCTTCGGGCCCGCAACGCACTCAGTCTATTTTGTCCAATCGTGGCCACCTTCGCTGCGCTCGGCAGCCAATAAGCGTGGGCTGGCGAAATTTCGCCGAAATGTAATGTTCGTGACAGACGGACATCCATAGTAGCGTTGAGTGTTAGGATGTATTTACCGAATTACCTTAGTTAATAAGGGATATTGTGAATTCCGCCCAAATTTGCCGATTTGGGGCGGTTTATAATGGTCGGTGTAATCGGCCACATACAAATGGTAAAATCGACGTGAAGCCAAGCTAGCCAAAAACTTACACTAATGACCCTGTTAAGTACATATACGTGCCTGCATATGAATTTCAAGTACTTCGGGCGATTCGACGGCGGTTTGCCAGGGTCGATTCAAACGGCCCCGATTGGAAATTTAGAGTAGAACTCACAATACTCTTCGGATACACACCATTCTGGCCAATCAAACATCAGAAAACATCAGACGGGAAACTAATCCGTGCATCCTTTGATATGAGCTACAGCACTTGTAGCCAGTGCTTCCTTCACTGGGCAAGCTCTACCCCGCCCTCTAGACGACGATTTTGATGAACTCATTCGTTGCGTGGCTGTTACTGATGAATATAACATGTTTATTGCTGAATAGCCCATTTATTTAGCGGGCTGTTTCTTGGCACTTCAGACTACCGGTATTATAAAAGGAATCCTCCCAGATAGCGTTAGCTCTATCTATCTAGTCTACGTGCTGCAGATCAGTATATCCACTGACTAAGGTAATTCGGTACATGTATCAAACAGTAGAAGTACAGTATCTGATTTCAATTAGATGTGCAAAGCTATCCTCCAGCTTCAACTTACTCTTTGTCTGTTTCGGCCCAACAGGGCTGGATATCCGACAGTACGTAGAGCAAGTCATTGCCAGTGATGATTTCATGTGGCTGAGGATTCACGTACACGTAGCCGAAAGGTACGCTGCGTTCATCTTCCGGGACTTCAATTCGGGCTCTCGGGGTATTTTTCGTCTCATTAACCCACTGTCCTTCACTAAGTCTTTGGACTGAAGACGACTGCAGCATCCGGTCTGGACGACAACGGTACAGTCCAATGACTAGAATGCCGTCCGAAGACAACAAGTAGTGGAAAACAAACTCAAAAGTGCGACCCACAAAGTCAAGCGGAACTTCCACAGCGAAGAGTGAACTTCGCTGTACGCCTGAAGCTGACGACGGAGACATCGCAGGGGAAACCACTGCCTCTCCAAAGCCGCCAGTTGTAGCGGGGGTGCTTGGTAATGTACCAACACCGCCATCAGTCCAGGACGCGAAGATAAATTCACGTAAGATGTTCTTGATACGAGCATTGAAAAACTGGTTGATCAACAGACTGTCACAAAGCGAAGTGCTGTACGTGAGTCCCGCTGCAAAAGATGGCGATACAGCAAAGTTACGTGCCAATTCCAATGAAGAAGTCGATGCAGCAGCTGAATCACATTCTGATAGAGGGAACCATCCACTGACAGCGAGATTTTGCGCTATGAAATGCACATTGGCGCGATTCACGAGCTCCGTAATGATGCGTGGAGCTTGAGTTGGTCCAATGAATGATGTGATTGTCTTATGTAGCGCAATACAGCCCTAAAATTTCCAAAAAATCACGAAAGAGATGAGTTTTTTTACTACAACAGACAGAAAATACCGGTATGAGGAACGTACCGCATCCTGTAGAAGCTCGGAAGTGCCGGCATCAGAGACTTCGCCCTCTGCGCCCATGAGAACGATACGAAAGGCGTCCTGAACACCAGATCGTCGAAGTGTACTACGACGGAATGGGTCTCCTACAATAAAGTGAACGTCCTGGAAGCGCTGAAAGTGCTCGTAGTCGTCAGCATCAGGAAGCGTTGGCGTCACAATCACCACAGGACGATGTTGACGCAGTGCTCGTACACGCAAAGGTCCAATGAGATACTCGAGATGGTGAGGAAACGATGAAGCAGACAGCACACATACAACAATGTGTGCAATCTGAAAGTCCAAACACGTCACGTCCTGTACTACCGCTGCGTCTGCACCGAAATCATTGGTAGGAGAAAGACAATTTGTCTGAATAGCAAGAGGATCGGCGTCTTCTTGGCCTTTCCAAGTCTCTCGGTTCTCCAGATTGAATGAAGAAATGGGACTTGTAGCAGTCTGCCAGTTCACAAAACGCGATTGTCGTCGATGAGGTGAAGAAATCTCGTCCTCACCGAAACTTCTTGGCGTATCATTCCCCGTACTACTTCCAGTCGTTGAAGATCGTTTGACTTTACTTCCTGCACGTGATAGAAGCCTCGATCTAGCGCCTTGACGTTGAGAAGTCCATGAAAGAGGCATCGTATGACTTGATCTCATGTCAGTCACAGCACTAGCCTGACGTCGATCTTGGGCAATTACAAACACACTTTCCTCTCCAACACATGTGTACGAGTCTCCAGGGTTAAGAAGCAATATTCCTCCATTTCCAGTTAAGGATTGAGCTGTGGTGATTGCAAAGACGATGACACCAGAGCACTGAGCGTACGCTAACGACGCGACTTCGGAGAAAGTTTTACCTAAAATCACGGAAGCGGACGGGAGTTCCACGGAGTAAACTTCGTGGCTTGAGCCATGGAGATATCGATCTTCCCAGGAAGCGTCAGCTGCTGGTGGTTCGTCATAGTCGCTACTGGAATCGTAGCTTGAAGTGGACGTGAGACTGTACATGAACGTCGAAAAGCCTGGACAAACGCAGTTTTGTCCGAGTAATGAATGCATCACCTCAGAAAAGCACAGTACATTGGAGACACCTAAGTCAGCTACAAGACCACGGTTTTCGGATAGATGAAGCTGTGAGAAAACACTGGCTTTAGGTGCTTCACGTCGAGCTGCAAGAACTCGCATTAACGCTCGGTGGTCGCTATTAGCAGGACTTTCACCAGCTACACGCCGTGAAAGGATGAAGATAGCATCAGCTGAGCCACACGCTGCTCTTTGTGCGTCATCGACATCTAGTAATGAACCTTGAATGAAGCTTGCTCGCTTCTCAAAGAACGGATCCATAAGCAACGCTATAACTGCGCATCATCGACATCAAGTAATGAACCTTGAATGAAGCTTGCTCGCTTCTCAAAGAACGGATCCATAAGCAACGCTATAAGCGATGTGGCTGGTTCGTCTTCACTCAGTACTACCACATTAATATCAACCAAATCATGATCATCATGGAAAACCTCTCGAAAGAAATGATCGATACGTGAAGGCGTTAAATCTCCACACAAAATAATGTGTTTGCTGGTTGGGGACGGGGTGTGGGTCGCAAGCTCGTAAGGGGAGAAAGAACTCCCCAATGCCAAGATTTGGGACACTTGATACGGGACAACCAAGATGAGAACCAAGACTAAAGCACCCACGCAAACTTTAGCCAGCGGATTCTCGGCAGGAGGCGACTGGATCGTCACGAACGCGAGCACAGAGTTAAAGAAGGAATTGAAGAATGTCCACTCTCCTAGGTCTCCATTCGAGTACTTGACGTCATCCGTTTCTGCGATCTGAATGACACCAGCAGCTACGGCAATTATGATGGTAAGTTGTAGATAACAACCCATTGCGAACTGCTGTACGGGTGACATGAGTCCATGACAACGACTGAGAACAGCTTTCGCCTCGATATAGCACATAGCGAACCGCATAGGGTAAACGAACCGCCAGTAGGAAATATCGACCCAGAGAGTGCTACAGATAACAAGTTAGTTTTAAAACGTTGAGTGCTAATAGCAATATCTCAATACTTACTGGTGATTGAGGAAGAAGGAGACTGGCAGCACAGGAAGCACCACAGCAAGTGTCACGAGTCCTGGGAATGAGAACATATACTCCCGACGGCGACTGGAAAGGTAAATGCCACGGAATAGGAAATCTACTGCTAAAAAAGCTGCACAGATGATGTCCGTGATCCAGAGGCTGAACGGTATCTACAGTCAGAGGGAGGATTAGTAAGAAGTACTTTAATCTAGCTAAAAAATATCAACGTACATCATTGGAGGGAATGTAAGTGTTGGCAATGTAGGAACTGGTGAAGATGAGAGAGACCACAACTAGGAAAATATCCAGTCCCACTCCAAAAGAGCTATGATCCATGTACCTGAACAATTCAAGTCTTTAATACCTAAATCAATATATATTCTTGATTAATAACGTACCGACTCAGTCGATCACGACTACGTTCACCGTGAAGAATCTTCAAAGATGACGACAAATCGCCACATTCCGGTTCTAAGTGTTCGTGACTTAAAAGTTAGCAACCGTCCATTTTAACCCTTCTTTTAATCCAAATCTTACCAAAATTCACAGCATGCTGCATTGGAGTGTGCATAGGACTATGGAGTTGCTGCATCGCACGCTTTAGCGGTGAAATTGCCCCGTAGGTGGTTCCATCGTGGTGGAGATGTTGATGCTCTGACATTGTTGTCTTAGACGAAATATCTTAATATCCTGCGGTTAGCGACTAAGAGTCGCCGGATCTTGGTAAAAAGCATAGGAATAGGCTACAGGATGGGTCTCTATTTCCTGGTACATATTTTGAAAACAATTGGTCTAGTAGATATAACCCTTTATACAAACCAGTGACCTCCTTCAACTCGCCATGGAGACGCCACACTTTGTTGACTTGAAGTCTGGTCTTGGTCAGTAGTAGAGAAGTCCGTCTGTTTGCAATGTAGGAGTTAGTCGAGTTCTTGTAGTCGAGTTCAGTGCCTCATAAGTTGGTGCCAACTTCACGTACGGGACTTGAAAAGCTTGGTGACGTCTCTTGTGAAATTTCTTGGGCCGTGCCACTTGTATTCGACATTTTCCTCACCTCAAAGTCGATCAAGACTGAAAGATCTTGTAATTCACTCTTGGATTCCTCGATTTTGAGTTGAAGAGCGCGCAGTTCGGGTCGCTTTACAGACCGATTTGATGATTGAGACGGTACATTCGCAGCCTCCACAGTTTTCCTCTGTCGTTGGTAGCGACGCACCGCAGCACCAAAAACAAGCAGGTACCGCTCAATGTCACGCAATAGCATAAGACCTCCTGTTCCAGTAGACACAAAACGGGGAATGCCAATACCCCCCACTGGGTCGATCCGATCTGGACCATTTAACCGTTCTCCTTGTGCGATAATTGACTCCATCATGAACGACAAGTCGTCTTGCGCCGCACGAATACTGTGCATAAGTCCATCCAGTTCTTGGACAACTTCCGCTTCGTCTTTCACATGAGGTCCAACACCTTCCACTGGTCGAGAACTCTTCTTCTTCCCTTCAGTGGACATATCTAAAGTTCTTTGACGTCGATCCACTACTGCTAAAGACCGCAACAAATGAACGTCCACCTCCTTCAGTAGCTCTACACGCCATCCTTTCGCCTTAAGTGACGACTCGTACTCACTAAATTCTGCTTGTTGGCCACAACCGACATACGTCGCTCTTTCCTGCTTCACACGAGGACTCACGAGCGTTCGGTCTTCGTCTGTATCAACAAGAGTTTTTTTCTTACTCCGTCGTTTTTTAACACGTACATTTGAAGTTTTCTCCACACTAGAAGAAGGAGAAGAAGTCTTCTCCTCCGTCTTCTCCACTGATTTAACTCTTCCAGTTGACAGTTTTTTACGTCGCTTCCATTTGCGCTGCTCCGAATCTGGCAAATCGTCACTATTTTCGGACTCTTCTTCACTTTCTTTGGTTTCTACTACAGGTTGCGTCGCTTCTACTTCCGATTCGTCCGATTCGGTCAGATCTGCATCAGGTACCAAGTACCGTAGTCCACCTGAAATATCACAATAAAAATTGTCAGTTTACTTTTTTCACTCTACCCGTTCTACCATCGCCCTACCTTGTTTCAAAATAAACGCGTAGAGTTCCCCCTCTCCCACGAAAAAGTCTTTTCGTTGTGTCCACGTTCCACTTGGCGTCCCTGGAGCGAAATAAATGTTTTCCTGCTGCAGTTTTTTTGGCCCTTCCACGCGCCACTTGCGTTGCTTCAGAATAGTCACCACTTCCTTGCCACTGATGCCGATTTTCTTGAGTAATTCACGTGGAGGACGCTTCTCCATCGACATGGGTACACCCTCGAGACCAAACGTCATGGTCTCCTCCATTAATTTTTGGTTACTGCACCTACAAAAACAATTATAGCTAGGTCACTCTATCGGGGAATTAGTGTTTAGGGTAACGTCAGACCATAATCCCCGAGTAAGTGACGGGTTACACCTCGTCTGACTGACATTTTCACCAAGATAAAATGCTGCGACTTGGCTCGCGACTTACGGCGCTCGGATCACGCTTAGCGCCACCCACGTCGGCCTATAGCTCACCCTATCTGACATGTGTGCGCTTCAAGCGTTCGGCTGCAAAATCTGCTCGAGTTACTGCCACTTCCGGAGCCGGTAGGCGATATAGAAAATAATCACATGAAATTGCAGTTGAGAAGACGCTAAATAAGTGGTAAATGCAGATCGCAGCGCAGCGTTGACGATGGCCATTCGCCAGATCGAGAGTAGTTTTGGCAAGGGCTCCGTCATGCAGCTGGGATCTACGTAAGAGCCGCTATGATGTTATGACAAAGGTTGATCTTTTATTGATTGGTGCCGGTGGCTTTGCGAGTGTAGCAAGATCGCT
The DNA here is from genome assembly GCA_024679045.1 of Phytophthora brassicae. Taxonomy (NCBI): domain Eukaryota; phylum Oomycota; class Peronosporomycetes; order Peronosporales; family Peronosporaceae; genus Phytophthora; species Phytophthora brassicae. Next base: position 7,375 of record JAIKVB010001334.1, read on the forward strand.
GAGCGTGTGGAAGTTATTTCTTCAGGCTCTTTATCATTGGATTTGGCTCTGGGAGTGGGTGGCATTCCTCGAGGGTACGTGGCTAAAGAGCTAATGGTGCAGTGATGAGATCAACATTTGACAATTTCTTGCTATTAGGCGAGTAGTGGAGATCTACGGCCCTGAGAGCTCTGGGAAGACGACGTTAGCTCTGAGTTGCATCGCAGAGGCTCAGAAGACAGAGGGTGGGGTCTGTGCTTTCATTGATGCCGAGCACGCTATTGACGCCCACTACGCCAAGGCTCTGGGAGTTGACATCGACGCGCTTTACGTCTCGCAGCCTGACTCGGGTGAAGAAGCTCTAGAGATTGAGTCTGTGCTTTCATTGATGCCGAGCACGCTATTGACGCCCACTACGCCAAGGCTCTAGGAGTTGACATCGACGCGCTTTACGTCTCGCAGCCTGACTCGGGTGAAGAAGCTCTAGAGATTGCAGACACACTCATCCGATCTGGTGCTGTTGATCTTGTGGTGCTTGATAGTGTGGCAGCACTTGTGCCACGCGCCGAGCTGGAAGGCGAGATGGGAGACCAGCAGATTGCGTTACAAGCACGACTCATGAGCCAAGCGCTACGTAAACTCACCGGCTCGCTGTCCAAGTCCAACTGCACGATCATTTTCCTCAACCAAATCCGCCAGAAAGTGGGTATCATCTTCGGATCTCCTGAAGTCACATCAGGTGGCACGGCGCTGAGGTATTACGCGTCGGTGCGGCTGGATATTCGACGCAAAACAGCGATCAAGGAAGGAGACCAGGTCGTCGGCAACGAGACGGTGGTCAAAGTGGCCAAGAACAAGTTGGCTTCACCTTTCAAGGTTGCAAACTTCGACATGATGTTCGGTCGCGGTATTGACCGTCAGTCAGAACTGGTACAAAGCTGTCTGTTGTAGAAATTGCTTGTGGAAAGGACTCATTATGTACTTGAAATGTGTAGCTGGATTTGGGCGTACAGTACGGTTTATTGAAGCGCTCAGGCGCGTGGTACAGTCTGGCTGGAGGTGACGGTGCGTATGGATCTACTGTGGACGATTGAAACTTTTTGAGTCTGCTAATCTATGAACTCGCTTTGTAGAACCTATTGCTCAGGGCAAGGCAAAGGCTAAGGTGTACTTACAAGAAAACCCAGAATTTGCAAAGGATCTCGAAGCTAAGCTACGCGCAATGCTTTTCAAGGTTGAAAGCGATGAAGAGGTTGAGGAAACCCTGGAAATTGTCGCTGAAGATTCTGCCAAGGATGAGGAGTCTAACGCTACCTCCTTTGAAGACAGCGAGGTTAACAGTGACGTTGAGAGTGAAGTTGACAATGACGAGAAGAGCTGAAGCTGAACAAACGTCCAAGACCTGAGTGTAGAAGTTCCTTCCGTGATAGCTTTTTATTGTTTTGCAATCTTGAAACTCGCTCGTTTTGCTCGTCAACTGCTCTGCCTTTTGTTACGTTGTTGTTGTTTTTCCTCGGATGTCTGAAGGGTGGCGAGCACGAATTCGCTCTCTGGACGCGACCTTGCGACTCCAGTAGTGTACGACCTAGAGACCGAGCTCTAAATATGTAGCTCACAAATACAGACTGTAGACTGGGGCCACTTAAAAAGCCATACTGAACGACGTTGGCGGGAGCACATTCGCCACTTGGCAGCGCTCGGCTTTCGAGTAGCGTTTCTTGATCACCGCCAAGTTGTTCGACGGCGAGTTAGAGTACAGCGTTTGAAGCTCTCCCATACAGTCTTTCAGGTCGGACCAACTGTACTGACAAGCATCCACGAGCTCCTTCGTCTAAGGAGTAAAATTGCACAGTTAGATAACGAGAAAACCTCACAGTAAAATACTTCAAGTTTACCATTGGAAACCCGTCCATCGTGAACATGGCCAAGGACAGACAGCAAGCTGCTACTACCGACGGGAGATACTTCAAGAACTGATATTCTTGCAACGCGAGCTCAAGCAGATAGTGTGCCAGCATGGATGTTTTCTTCTGGATAGGTGGGATCATGCGCTCGTAAATATTCAGGAAGTCCAACGCTACATAATCAAATATAAGAAATCATCGTTAGCTCAAGTTGCGGGATCATGCGCTCGTAAATATTCAGGAAGTCCAACGCTACATAATTAAATACAAGAAATCATCGTTAGCTCAAGTTGATTACTGAGTGATCGGTGACGTGAACAAAGCGTACCAGTAATTACTAAGCGATCGGTGACGTGAACAAAGCGTACCAGTCGGCACCGAAAGTGTAAAGTTGAGAGTGTTCAACAGTTTTTCCTCCATCTCGAGCACTTCCACCGACGTATACACGTTGTCTGCACACATGGCGAGATCTTCCACTCCAATGTATGAAACGTCTTCGCATTTAGACGCAACGTGCAAGCAGGTCGCGCCAAGCAGTTGAAACTGGGTCTTCTTCACCATCACAATGTCCAGATACCGGTCAGTGTAGTTGACAGCTAGAAATGCAGTTCTTAGACACATCTCAAACACATCCACAACTAAATTGAACGCGGTTAGTTTTCACAATTCAAATCGCCATCGCTGAAATTCAGTACACCTACCTTCAATAAGCCAATCGACCAACATTGAACGGTGAGCTGGTCGAAGCGTCTTCTGACGGCTGCGTTTCAAGAGAAACAATTCAAGTTAGTTCTAGAAAATACCGTTGATAAAGTGCAATGTAGGCTCCCTTACCTCAAATACTTGATCTCCTTCCATGATTCCCGCTCCGTTTGGCGCAAGTACGCGTGGAATAGCTCCACGTGCTCGGGGGTGGGGCCAATCCGAGCTCGACTCATCGTGTAGCACATTTGGTCCATCGGAATCTTGGGTGTCAGTGGCAGAAATGCTGGCGCTTCGTTCGAGAAATACGGATGACGAAGGGCATCTTCAGCCGTGATACGCTGGTCAGGGTTGTACACTAGCAGCTTCGTCAAAAGGTCGATGCCGAGATCAGAAATTCCCGGGAATAGACGATTCAAGGGTCGACGCTTCCAGTGCGGGAACTCAAAGTGGTAGTTTGGTAACGATGAGAAACCTGGCCAAGATTCAGAGGTTGGTGTCGATAATTTGCTGAAGATCTGGAAAAGTTGATCAATCTCCGAGATGCCCGTGAACAGCGGTTTGCCCTGAGCCATTTCAGCAAAGATACAGCCAACTGACCAGATATCCACAGCCGACGAGTATCCACGCACTCCCATTAGAATTTCTGGAGGACGGTACCAAAGTGTGACAACCTCCATAGTGTATGTGCGGCGGGGAATTCCTGTTGCTCGGACCAACGCAAAATCGGAGATCTGAAGCGTTGCATCATCTACAAAAAAGTTACGAATCAGACCAATTTTCCATAAGTAACAAGTACATAACGAATTTTTTACGTACTGAGATCATCTGGATCGGATGTCTTGATAAGCAGGTGCTTTGGCTTAAGGTTACGGTGCAGGACTCCACGACGATGACAGTACGCAATGGCATCCAAAAGCTGGTGGAGAAGTTTTCGAATCTGTAAATAAAAAACAACGATGTAAGCAGATAATTACAAAGGATACACAGCATTCACTCAGAAATCATACCACAGCCTCTGGCAAAACGCGACCACCACTCGGATCTCCTGTTGGGTTAATAATTTCGTGCAAAGTTTTGTCCACAAAAGGGAAAAACACATGAAGCTCATCCTTGGCAAGACTGATCAACTCAAGGGACGCAATGTGATCATGTCGAATACCCTTCAAGACGGCCAGCTCTCGGAGCATATAGTACGGCACACCTTCTCCCTATATAGCAAAAATCAAATACAATTGAGTTAGTACAGCTAGTCTACTCCATACTACACTCAGCAGTAGCCAACATATACCTTGGGGAAAACCCGGGCTTTCTTCATGGCCAGAATCTTGCCACTAGAGCGCTGGCAGCACTTAATACAGGTGCCTTCGGTTCCTTTGTTTTTAATGCCCAAATTCTTGAAGTTAATCCAGTTGACTGAGCCTTCAGGTGTGATACTCGGGAGTGCTCGATACAGCGACCGCCGACTCGTCAACTCTTTCCACTTCTTCGAGACTTGTGCCATTTGTTTCAGATCATCCGCTGTCACTAGGAACGAAAAGACGTGCAAGATGATGTCGATCGGCTGTAGATCAAAGTGCTCCGTAGGAGACAGCACCGCCTCCACGTCTTGCATTTTAACTTGAAGTGGTGCGTTCCCTTCCCAGTCCTCATCATCATTTGCAGCCGGAGACGCAATCAGAATCTCACGCCGCACCACTTTACTAGCACGATGCTCCACTGCACGTTCTGAAGGATCAATAGAAAAGCCTTCTTCACCCGCTTCCTGACTGTGAATATGCTCCCGAGCATAAGCCACAAAGTCCGTTTTGCTCTCAGTGTCATCTTCTCGTTTACGTTTCCCCACCACTGCAAAAAACAATAAAAAAGATACAAGAAATTAGTCCACAAACTCACAATAACAAAACATTAAAATCTCTACCTAAAGTGACAGTATCCACTTTGTACTTGGTCTCCTGAACATCATGAGGATCGGACTTGGTGAATTTCTCTTCTCGGAGCTCTTCTATCGTCATAATTGCCTTCTCCTCCTTCATAGAAGTTTTTTCCTCAAATTTATCCATTTTGACGCTATCTATGGACGTCGCAGCACTACACTGAGACAGATCCAGCGGTTCTGGTTCTATAAACCCGTTAGGGGCTGCTTGGGCGCGTGGCGTGCCTCCTAACGCTACGAGAATGGGGTTTTCAACTCCAGACGTGCACAGAAGCGGCAGAGGAGCTGGTCCCGTGGTCGCTCGGCGCTTCTTCGAGGGCGTCGAGTCAGAGGAACAGGACGAACGACTGGCGGAGTGCGGGGCGTCCATCCACGTACGGCGAAAAACGACGAGACGAGATCTCGGGAAGGAGCTTTGGCTTCTGCGCGCACTTCCTCGATTTTAGGTTTTTCTTCTTTGAGCGGACAGCGGAGACCGTTTCGCTGGTGTCTGATTGGCTGGCTAACGTGATATTTTGGAAAGAAATGTACTGTTGTCGTGTCGTGTGGATTTTGAAGGGAAAGATAGATGGCTACATGAAATTCACTTGTTGCAGGCTCGTTAGACTAAAATCATATTGCGGTGAGTTTTATGACAAGTTTTGGTGAAGTTTATCTGCGAACTCTGGATGAAACTGCTGCACACGCGAAACTGCCCAACTGTGGACCTAACGGGTCTCTGCTTGTTAGGGATGAATGAAGCTATGCGCACTGAAATCTGCCTGCGAAAACATGCTGGCGGGAAACGAGGGAATTTGCGAACTTGTGTAGAACGGAGCGCTATCGCTGACATGCCATGCTGCGCGTCGAATTCGACTTTGGGCGATTTTTCCTGGGATGAGGAAGTACATACAAGCAAGCTTATTTCGCAGCTCCAAATATGGCAACAACCTCCAGGTCTCACAAATATCATGCTATCGTCTAAGTACGGAATAGTGTGGTGTACACATGACAAACTGCTGAAATGGCTACACCTCAAATGCGGACAAATGTACTTTATTATTAGTACGTATCGGCAGGCTTCGTATAATTAGGTAGAATGGTTAAAGACAGGGTACACTCACTACCTATTTTCACTTTGTTGGACTGCCTAGCGGAATGAAATGGTTTCACGATCTTGAAAACGATCTTTCGTCCTATGAATAGAACTCTGGTCACAACTGCTATTAACCACGCCTTCAGGGACTTGAAAACGAAAAGATGGATCAGCCAAGAGAAAAGACACAATGGTGTCATCAGAAGCAAAAAAATTTAATCGAATAGAGTCTTTGGTAGGAAGAGCTTGGTATTCTTGCCATTTTTTCGGATGCTGATCACGCATATGACCAACGATATTGTCCCTGCGAAACGAGGTGAACACTTTGGGCCTCGTAATGTTCTTCCGCTTAGGTTTGGATAGCAAGTCCGAAATTCCAAACTGGTCGGGGACCTCGCTGTCTGTACGGTCCTCGCGTCCAAATCGCAAGCAGAACTTACAAACAGCATCGGCAATTAAACCGCTTGCAGTCTTACTTCCAGGTTGAACACCAAGTTCTATGTTGTAACGAGGGATCCACTGTTGCCGCTGCACGCGTTGTTTCTTTTTAGAGCTCGACAGAACATCGTTTACATTCCGAATATGCGGTGGGGGTCGTTCTCGTGTCATCTCCAAGCTAGGTGAGGCAAGTCGCAGGATGGAAGGCAATAGCGAGGTGAAACGAAACCTCTGTGAGTACGATCAAAAGTCTGTTCGTATCTCAGTCTAATGAAACAAGAGAGATCAACTCAAACTTGCT
>JAIKVB010001335.1:0-13703 GCA_024679045.1 Phytophthora brassicae
GAGGTCCCCGACACGCGCGACGCCTCCCATGGTCCAGCATACCAAGTACCTGACAAAGAACCAGTTGAAGAAGCCGAGATGACGCTGTACCACAACTTCCTCATTGGCTGCGGCTTTGAGAACGGCACTCGGCCTTGCTACGGCCAACGCAGCATCGACCCAGCCACGGGGAAAGCGGGACCGTACGAGTGGCTGAGCTACAACCAAGTCAAGAGCCGCATGGACGACGTGGCTAGTGGCTTGGTAACTACCTGCAACCTCCAACGCCAAGAAAAGGTCGGTATTTTCTGCAAAAATCAAGTCGAGTGGTGTCTTGTGAACCACGCGTGCGACCGCATGAGTTTCGTAGTGGTGCCGCTATACGACACGCTGGGACCGGATGCCGTGCCTTTCGTCATCAACCACACGGAGCTGCGAGTCCTGGTCTGTGGCAGCAAACAGTTTGACGTTATCATGAGTTGTATCTCCAAGTGTCCATCTATCAAGACGATCGTGCTGATTGACCCCATTTCGGAGGACCAGAAGCGTTTAGCAGCAGCAAATGACATCGATCTAAAGACTTTTCAAGAAGTAGAGGAGAAGGGCAAAGCGGATCCTCTTCCAGCAGATCCACCGCTTCCCACTGACGTGTCGACTTTGTGCTACACTTCCGGGACAGTGGGCGACCCTAAGGGCGTCGTCCTGCTACAGCGAAACTTGACGTACGCCGCGCGTCAAGCCAGCAACCGCTTGAAGGTCTACCCGACTGATGTGCACATTTCGTACCTACCGCTAGTGCACGTGTTGGAGCGCGTGGTGTTGGCATTGATGTACTTGAATGGTGCGTCAGTGGGCTTCTACCAGGGCGATTTACGGCTGCTAATGGACGACATCGCCGCGCTGCGACCGACAGTCTTCGTGACGGTGCCGCGACTCGTGAGTCGTGTGTATGACAAGGTGACGCAGAGTGCTGAAGCCGCTGGAGGCGTTCAGAAGATGCTTTTCGACCAAGCACTTGCATCTAAGCTTGCAGGTGTTGAGACAGGTCACAAAACCCATGCATTGTGGGATCTCTTGGTGTTTAACAAGGTTCGCATGGCTCTCGGTGGTAATGTGCGACTTATTTTCTCAGGTTCGGCACCCATGAGCGCTGACGTTAAGAAGTTCATGCAGGCCGTTTTCTGCTGTGATGTAGTGGAAGGTTATGGTCTTAGTGAATCGGCTGCTGCTGTTTGTGTTGGAGCTGTTGATATGCCCACTGAGTCTCATGTTGGTACACCAGTCATGTACTCACAAGTGCAGCTGGAAGACGTGCGTGAAATGGGCTACACGAGTCATGACAAACCTCGACCACGGGGTGAGATTTTGGTTAAAGGACCGCAAATGTTTACAGAGTATTATGAGAACCCGGAAATGACACGTGAGACGTTCGATGAGCGCGGCTGGTTCCACACTGGAGACATTGGCTGCTGGAATGCGGATGGTACCCTCAGTATCATTGACCGTAAGAAGAATATCTTCAAACTCGCGCAGGGCGAATATGTCGCCGCTGAGAAGATTGAAAACTCCTATTCCAAGTGCAAGTACATTGCCCAGATCTTTGTCTATGGAGATTCACTGAAGAGCTGTTTGGTAGGTATTGTGGTACCTGATCCAGAAGTGATGAAAGCGTGGGCGAAGGAGCACGAACTGAACGGTGAAGACGCATCTAAAGACAAAATATTGCAGAACTCTGAGTATCAGAATGACGTGAAAGTTGATATGGAAAGCGTGGCGAAAGAGATGCAACTGCGCGGTTTTGAGCGTGTGAGGAATGTTCACTTTCATCCAAAGCCGTTCTCATCAGATGATGATCTCATCACACCAACGTTCAAGCTGAAGCGACCGCAATTGAAGAAATACTTCCAGTCTCAGATTGACGAGCTGTACAAAGGCTTGTAAGCTGTTGTTGTGAATATAACTGCGAATGTTTAACTACCGGTAGGACATACAATTTAATGCAATACCTCAGTTATCTGCATTTGCCCCTAGCGTATATGAGCACTCCATTTCAACAGTTAGAATATAACTAGGACATACAATTAAATGCAATACCTCAGTTATCTGCATTTGCCCCTAGCGTATATGAGCACTCCATTTCAACAGTTAAGAAGTTTCTTACAGACGCAACGAGTACCCACTTGAGGAATGGTAGTAGCCGCCGTTGGCTCCGTTCGTCGAGCTCGACGTGGTGGTGGAGCTGGTGGTAGCACCGTTGCTGTTCACAGTCTTGACGGTTGTAGTTGTTGTTGTCGTGGACGTCTCAACTCCCTGGTCATTGCCCACTAGCATCGACAAGACGTCCGACTTTTCGTTCTCAGCGCGCTTTCGCATACGACGGCGCTGGTTCTTGGTGAGCTTCGTCTCGCCCATTGCTGGTGTTCCACCCACGGGGCCCACAGGTTTGCCCGACTGTCGCTGCTGCGTGTTTGGCTGTGAGTTTTCGTCACTAATTTCAGTAGCATCGCGTGAGCTGTTCGACTTGTTTTCACCATCCTCCTGCTCCTCAGGTTCTTGTTGGTACCGAGCACTACGCCGCTGTTGGAACTCCTCTTCGCTGCGTAACAGCTCTTGGATCTTGTCTTCCATGACAGTACGCACCTTCTGTACTTCATCCGTCGGACCTTTTAGCGAAATCGAGCTATCACCGCGGCGAACGTCAATCATCACGTCCGGGAACTGCTTCTGCAACGCCCGAATGTTTGCACCGCTCTTGCCAATAAGAGATCCAACCATCGAGCTCGCAAAAGCAGGTGAAACGGTTGTCGGGAGGGCAATTGTCTCGATGACGTAAATCTCCAACAAATGTTCAACCTTCTCCACAATACGTTCGCGCTCTTCATGGTCTTCGCCATAGATCACAACCTGGAGCTCACCCTTCTCCTTACCGTCCACCACGTGGAACTGCACACCTTTTGCAGCATCCTTCTTAGCAGAAAGAGCCACATCAAGCTTAACCTTCGTCACATTAATCACCGAAGACAGGTTCCTGTGGTGGTTGAGCACTTCTTCCACCTTCTCAACAGCAAGCTTAATGGCTGCATCGTCTCTTGAGCTAATCGTCAGAACACGATCCTCGTGGCGGGCGCCTGTGGGGGAAGGCGCACTCAAATCAAGTCGGGCGTTGCTTTCAGTGCTGATCTTCTTGATAGTCTCACCACTGCGGCCCACCAGGATAGGCACAAGCCACCCAGCAATAGGCATCTCAGTGTGCTGTTTCTTCCAGGTCTCCACATCCTTCTCCAATTGCTTGGTGATCTCCTTAACATGCTCCTTTGAGCCTGCAAATACCTTCAGACTTGTCTTCGAAGGCAGCGAAAACACCACATTATACTTCGCGCGAAGGGTTGGCAGAAGCTCGTACATACGGGTTGCAATTGATGGGGGCAAGTCCTCCAACGTTTGGAAGCAGTCAGTGTAGTAGAACTGAAGCACCTTCTCAACCTCAGCCTTGGCTTTATAAACCTTCGACGCATTGGTTCCTTCAATGCGAATGGTGCCTTCTTCCCCTGGACCTGAAGTTGCTGGTGAGCGCTTAATACGCAGCTCGCATCCTGTTTGTTTGCAGATCCGCAATGCGTTATCGTTCAGCTTAGCAGCTTCACCCTTGACCTCCAAAGCACTAGCAAATGAAAGCGACGGCAGTGGAATCGTCTCTACAAAATGGGAGTCAGGCGAGATTAGCATCTCCAAAAACCGCTTAATCTTGCCAATTCCCAATGCAGGTCCACGGATCTTCGCCACCCTGCCATCATCTTGGAACGCCACTCGCATCCCTTCACCACCTTCAGCCTCCAACTCCTGAAGTCGCATAGCAATGGACTCATGTTTCTCAAGAAGCGTGTTAAAGTTGGTAGGAGCGGAGGGAGTGGCGCCTCGGGGCAATCCAGTTGTGTTCTGCTGTACTGGCTGAGAGGATACGTGAACGCTCTCGATTACGTGCGTCTCTTGTAGTGTCTTCAAAACGTCATCAACACAAGCTTGTAGTGCCTCAGGAGATGCAGCCTTGACACGGACTTGACCACGGTTCGGGAATGCATCCAAAGTGGCTTCTGGGTGCGCAAGACGCATCGTTTTAATGCGATCACCCTTCTTACCAATTAAACAGCCCGTAGCAAACGCATCAAGCTGCAGAAGTTGACGGTTTTGTGTTTGCAACAGTTCGTCAACAGCAGACTGCACAATTTGGAGCTGTTCCTGGGTGCCGATCATTTCCAGTTCGGATGGCTGGTCGCCGGTCCCACGCAGGACGCGCACCTTAGCTCCACTCTTGGTTTCAAGCTCAGAAACAGTTTCACCCTTCTTACCAATCACAATCGAGATTTCATCGTTATCCAGCGGCAAATACCTGACGTGGTGCGCCTCGTCCAGCTCCTCCAGCTGCTCCTTTGCCTTCTGGATTGCTTCGAGCGTACCTGTGAGCGAGATTCTAATTTGATCCGATTGACTCTCACTGTTACGTGAAGCACCATCACGCAGAGGCGGCGGCACGTGAAGTTTACAGCCGCTACTAGTTTCGATTTCTGACAGCTTCTCGCGCTTCGACGCCATCAGCACGGCGATCAAGTACCGGGACGTGACGAAAACCGAGCGTTGGTTGTTGTCCACAATCTCCATGATTTTGGTCTTTGCAGCATCGATTGCTTCTTCAGTGTCACCAAAAACGCACACGTAGGTGTCCTGGATGTCGACGCGCACGTTACTTTCCTTTCCTTCGCCCTCGATCTCCTTAATCTTGCTTCCCTTCTTGCCAATAATGAGACTAAGCGAATGATTATCCGACACCTCCTGCACCCAGTGATGCAGCTCAAACTCTTTCAATCTCTCACGAATCGCGTCTTCTATAGCATCAATCTGTTTCTTGTTACCGAGTACGTGGATGCGTTTTTCCTTCTTAAAGACCTTGATTCGGGCTTCGAAGGCATCAGTGCGTAACAGACGGAGCTGCTTTGCTTTGTTAGCCATAAGGAACTCCACAAAGAACTCGAATTTGTATTGCGCAAATTCAGGACCGTTGAATAAGTGCTTGTCATCAGGCGTGAAGTTCTTCTCGCGTTGTGACTGCTCCGCAATTAATTCACGTACAAACTCCTCGGCACTAGCGACGCTTTCCTTCGTACCAACGAGTCGCACATTGTTCGTCACCTTGTCAATGTCCACTAGTGCACCGGTGTCTTCCATCAGCTGATTAATGGTCTCGCCCTTCTTGCCAATCAGCTTGGGTACAATCTCCGACGGCAGCTGAATGTCCACCTTCCCGTCCGTCAGATCGTTAATGGCTTTCTCCAGCTGCTTGGCCTTTGCCGGAGAAGCCATGACCGTGAGGATCCCCTCTAGCTTGCTCACGTCGATCCTAAGCTTCAGCGATTTCTGCAGCTCGTGCAGGTGCTTCGCCTGCTGGAACATGAGCACTTTGACTGTGTCGGGGTGGAGACCGATAGAGTGGTTGGTTGCAAGCGTGATGTCCTCGATGGCCTCCTTGGCTGCGCGGGCCTCCTCCGGCGCGCTCGTAATCTTGACAATATTCTGCTTGTTGTCCACCTCGAGCATGGCGCAGCAGTCTTTCTCCATCTGATGCACATTCTCGAACTGCTTGCCAATGACCGCGCCCATCCTGTCGGCAGGGACCGTCACTTCGATCGTGACAAAGTCCGCCACAGGCTTCTGGAGGTGCGCCGCGAGCTTAAGTTTGCGGATTCCCTGCTGCAACTGCTGCATCGTGGCGTCAAGCTCCTTGTGCTTCTCGAAGCGCTCCTGGCGTTCCTGGCGCGTGGCATCCACCATGGCCTGGAACTCGTCGCATACCTCCTGCTGCGCCAGCTTGTCCTTAAGCGTCTGCAACTCGCGCAGCAGCACGCGCTCGTCGCCAGCGGACATGGACGTGGTGTTGCGGTGCCACTCTTTGCTCTTCATCTCCTCCTTAAGACGCTCAGCCGACATATTGGGGCGTCGCGGAGGGTTCTTAAAGGCCACGCGCAGCTTCTCGTCCAGCTGCTTGCCGGTCGCCGCGTTAGTCGCTTTGGCGGCCGTCGCGCTCTCCAGACGCTGCTGCATCTGCTGGAGCATCTCGACGTCAGTGGGTGTGGACATGACGGGCTGGAACACGGGGTGTAAAACGGAGGTTGGGCGGGGGATGAGCGGCGGACACCACTTGAGTCGAACGGGATCTTTTTATGAATGATCGCTCTTTGCGCATCAAACGCGTGTATCTAACATTTAACGGATATTAAACTGGATGGAATAACTGGAAAATTGTATGGAAATAAAAACATACGATATTCAAGTAAAAAAAAGAGTGAATGTCATATAGTTGAAGTTTTTAGCGGAAAGGGGTGCGCTTGTCCTGCTGGTCTCTGGCTAGAAGCGTCTTCTTGAGCGAACTGGATGCGGTTTCTCGACGAACCTTAAGTACGGTACCTTGTGGAGAGGAGGTGACCGCTGAAGCAGTTTTGGAGACGGAACGAGAGAGCGTCACGGAGCGAGCAGCGCGAGACGGCGTGATGAGGATCGTGGCGGCGGGTTTCTTGGTCGTAGGAGGAGTAGAACTGCTATTTTTCATGATTTTGTGGCCTTTGCGAGTGATTTTTGCCTTGCGAAGGGGTGATGTGGGTGCTGGAGGAGGGGAGGGGGAACTGGTGGCGTAGACGATGGGGTGAACTTCTGCCGGCGTCGTAACTTGAGACTCGTGACTGTATTCGGCTACTGCGTGAGATTGACAAGCAGGAGCCACTTGAAGAGTCTCGAGAGCGTCTTTGCCGTATCTTTTGGTCATAATGGACTCGTGACTGTATTCGACCACTGCGTGAAATTGACAAGCAGGAGCCACTTGAAGAGTCTCGAGAGCGTCTTTGCCGTATCTTTTGGTCATAATTTCTAACTCCGTTCCCCATGAGGTCCCCGTGCTGCCAATATGACGATCGTGATCCTGCATGTCGAGAGACGAGAAAGGAAGCGTGAGATCACTGAAATGCTGCGATTGCTGTAGCGCTAAGCGGTTCATGAAGCCTTCAAGAGATCGATCACGACTGCTGCTCTTCGCAGTATTCTCACTACCTCCCACAGCTGATCGCATCTGCTGAAGTACACGTACGATAGCTGCCGGGTTGAAGTTTTGAGAGGACATGCGAGTTGAACAGGACGAAGGGAGAGCGACAAGAGCGAGGAACTTCGCACCCGGTTTTACAGTGTCTTGAAGCAGGACTGTAAGCTTGGAACTGTGGTAGCGCACGAAAGCCGCATCTTTAAGTCGCACTTCAGCAAGAGCTGTTATCAGTGCTTCAGCTCCATTCTCCACTGCAACTCGCTGTTTGACCTCGTCGCGGTTGTCGGACCATGGCAATGAGGAGTTTTCGAGACCTTTGGACCCGCTACCTGAACCTAGAGCCAACTCGACGATCTGGGGCTTGGCTTTGACGGGTGGGGCTCCAGTGAGTAAGCTTTTGTAGGTCAGACAAACTGTCACGACCGTGTGAGTGAGAGATCCGTTTAACAACGGAACCGAAGCCGTTAACCCAAACGGCTGAGTTGCCGTTCCACTGAGATGCTCCCGTCCACCACCAAGGACCATTAGAGCTTCCTCTGCATTCTGGACCTCTAGTACCACAATCTGTCGTACTGAGGACGGAGTTGACTCCGTAGATGGAGATGTCATCGCTTCAAGACCGAGTAAATCGTACACCGTCTCGTTGAAAACAGCGAGGAAACTGATTGTGAACTTTGCTCGGTGAAAACGCGAATCCCTACCAAAGGTTTCTACAGCAGCGAATAATTCCCTCAGTATCAACTCCGGAACAGATTGCTGAGAAGTCGAGCCTGCAATACGGAGAGGAGGAGCGCCAACGAACGTGGTAACACAGGCATTGCATCCGTCCAACACAGACTGCAGCAATGGACTGACGGATTCATGGCGATCCCATTCACGCGCTCGATCGGAAAACACTGCGTCGCATTTGACTCCTAGTAGTTCGCTTCCATCTTCGGCAGCTGCACCACTTTCACGAAGGAACAACTCGCCATTGCCGTAATTCGCACGCAGTAGCAGCCTGTCCGACTCAGTCTCAGTATCGGGAGATGACTCCACGTTTTGAAGCTGACAAATGACGAGAGCATCGCGTCTAGTACGCCAAAGCTGCTCATGAAGATGACGACGTGCAAGTTCGGCACTATACAATGCTAGACGAAGTGGGGCATGCTCAACATGAGCTGACTTCGCATACCGAGTGGATCGTTCGACGAGTGTCATGACTGGAGCACGAAGTCGATCTAAGAACCGTCGAAAGTCTCCTTGGATTGCCACAAGGGGTGTTCTGGTCTGTGTTAGCGTTGCTCGCAACCCGCGCAAAGAGGTAATGGCATCACGAGCCAAGCCATTCACTTGACGACGGTAGACAGCATGACGTTGGATAGCTGCTTGCTGAGATTGCAAGTGCTCCCTTGCGCTGGCTCCGTACGCCTGAAAGGCCTTCGACTCGGCAGATTTTGCAGCCACTGCCCCCTTAAGCTGATTAGCTTGGTGCTGTAGTCCATCTCGCTCGTCTCTCAATGTTTCTAGCTCGCGTTCTCGAAGCTCAGCTCGTTGACGAGCAGTCTGAAGTTGCTCACGTAGTGCAGCATTCTCTCTGTCACGATGCTCGCTTTGGGCCTGTGCCTCCGTCCACTTTTCCATGATCGACTTGAAGTGTGTGCCTCGCTTGCCCATTTCAGTAGTCAAATGCTCAACGTTGTCGCGTAGCAACTGTATTTCCTGGGTTTGCAGTTGGCGCTCTTGACGAAGCTCCTTGGCGGCCGCTTCACTCTGCTCTAATGCTTCTCGGTCTTCTCGTGTTTGTGTACGCAGAGCTGACAGTTCATCGTGTTGCATTGAGATACACGCATTCAGCTCCATCACCTGCATTGCTCGTTGATGGGCATCTGCAAGTGCTTTCTCTTTGGCCTTCTTAGCGTCAAGCAATTCTTTCCAGCAGAATTCGCCAGCTTCCGCGTCACCGAGTATTCCCGGCGCTAGTTGGGTCTTTGCAGAGCTGGTAGTGATATTAGACTCGTCGCCTTGAGATGTTGTACTCGCAGTAGTTTTTTGTTCACTCGCACCGACAACGCGTAATGTCAGCATTTCTTTCTGCAGCTGATCCATCTCCATCAACAGCGAGTGATTGCGCTTCTCCACATCGCTGCGTTTGTTTCGCTCTTCTTGGACTTTTGCCGTCATATCCACGAGAAGGTTAGCTAGGGATTCAGACGCGGGCGATTCTTGCGCCAAAGACTCATCAAGGATTTCATTCTCGTCTCCACCATCATCGCATGTTGGTTCCTGTTGGTCTCTTTCGTCCAGTGTTTGATCCATCATTGGAAGTTGAGATAAAAAGCACTTGAGAATGGCTACCGAAGCCACCGCGCGTAGCACCACAGATACAACAAGAACACTGTAAATGTGTGGAGTGGTTTCTTGGTGCTCTACCCTTTTTAAGGACGTTGAAGATGCCAAGTATAGATGGCTACACCTTTGAAGCTTTACGTTTGTAAGTTACGTTTCCATATTACAACATAGACGCATGAAGAGCTCACGATTAAGGGAGCGACCGCTATCGCTCGGTGTAAAAGGTCGATTGAGTAACCAGGAGATGGAGCAGCTCCGCAGCCAGGTCAGCAATAGAAACGTTTTCTGTTATAGATTTGTGCTTGACCTTTCCTGCATTCAATAGCTTGCCCAAGCGGCAGCGTATGACCACAAGCCAGACAACCAACAAGCTGCTCGAGCTGCAAAGTCTCAGTTAGCACCAAAGCCCATGACGAAGCTTTACCGTTGCGTCGCCTCTCCCCAAGATACCGCAGGCAGCCAAGGACGTCCAAGCCGAAAGACGTTTGCAAGTATCCAGTACGAGCAGCAATTCTCAAACAAAGCGTATGATTCACTAAAGCCGCGTCCAACTCGTGGGATCAGTACACAAGCAAAGACACTTTTGCAGGACGAATACGTCACGAAACCTCGAGAAGTGAGTTGCATTCCACAAAACCTTTCGACCACCAAACCAAACAACGACCCGGAGACGGACAACCAGGTCGCAAGTGGCAAACGTCGCGGGCCTACCTCCATTCCTCAAGTGTTTATTATGTAGCTACGAACCGCCTTCCTTTGTATTGCACTTCACGCTACGATTAGTTAAGTACAGTGTTTCGGTTTACGTTGTTTTCGATCGCAGACAGTTGAGCTTGGAATCGACACGCAGTTAGAGAATGAACCAGATCACGATGGCACGTAGCGCCAACGCGCTCGGGCGTCCAGGTCGTCCTTCTGAGCAAACTGCCGCAACACTTCTTTTTTCTCTTTCTGACGCTCTTTCTTGCGGCGGTTCTCCCGCTGACGCTTCGTCATTCCGTCCACCAGTGGCTCGGCCAGAGCTTCAGCTTGCAACTGACGCGTCTGGCGTTTGGCAGCACTTGACGTACCCACCACCTGCCACCCGTCGTCATCATCCGACCCACTCATGTCCGATTCAGACAGCATCTCCTCTTCCTCAGCGGCTGCAGCCACCTTTCTATCGTCTGAAACTTGTACATCATCACCATCACGTTCTTCTTCCTCATTGGTCGGTCGTAGCTTGATAAACTCGGCTGGAACGCGGTACTCGACCTCTCCATCGTCATATTTCAGATGATACTCATTTCCTTTGCGTTGCTCCAGGACAATTGCAGGAAACCACCGATCTCCACAACCAAACCTGGCCAACACTTGCTGATCCACCACAAACCTCGGACCAGTGGCAGGAGGCAGCGACGCTTTGATTTTCCGCGCCAGTCGGGAGCCGCCGAGACTTTTGGGCTTGAATTTGCGTGTGGCCAGCACCTGCGCGGCCGAGAGCCCGTCATCCGAGTCGCTATCGCTTACTTCATCATCCTGGACAATTGGATCGGCAACGGGGCTAGTTGAAGAGGCTGCAGATGCTTGGGACGGAGGTGGAGAGGGCGATGGGGTGTCGGAAGCTGCCGATTTCTTGGTGGATTTCTTCTTGTTGCGCTTTTTGGAGCGTTTAGCTGGCAGTTGAGAGGAGGTTGGTGCTGGAGACTGTAGCCACTTGTACACGGAAAGCGAGAGCGCCAGGCAGTTGAGAGGAGGTTGGTGCTGGAGACTGTAGCCACTTGTACACGGAAAGCGAGAGCGCCGAGAGCAGCAGCGTCAGCACCACACGGGCCAGGAAGGATAGCTCCGCCATCTTGAATTCTTTCTCTAAAATGAACTTCATTTTGAAAACGCATTATTTCAATTTTGACGAATAGGAACGAGACACGTGTTGTGATTGGTCGAAAACAAAGGGATGGGTACAATTAACACTAACTGCAAATTAAAGTCTATCGTATGCGACGCATACGCATAATGCGTTGGATCTCATGAGCCAGGCGTCCCTATCTAATCCACCCGGGAACCAACTTCCCACTTCGTTTCAAGTTTTTTAGCAAGCACATTTTTATGACGGATTTTTACGAATCTACTAATAAATACAAGACCGCTATTCGTAAAAATCCGTAGCCACCCCTTTCGAAACTGATAGCTTTTAGGAGGCTACTACAGTAATAAATACGAGGCTTCTACTATTATTAATACTCGACCACGTCAATATCATCTAGCGCTTTTATCAAAATCGTCGAGGTTGTATGGGTCCACAGCTACTTCGCCGTTGCTGATGCATAGCGCTTTTATCAAAATCGTCGAGGTTGTATGGGTCCACAGCTACTTCGCCGTTGCTGATGCCCCACTGCCGTTGAAATTTCCACTCGAAAATATCATGCTTCGATATGACTGCGATGGGTTCTTGTGAAACCCAGCAGCTTCAACCACTCGAAAATATCATGCTTCGATATGACTGCGATGGGTTCTTGTGAAACCCAGCAGCTTCAATCGAGGCGAGCACCACCGATTTGGTGTTTCTCGCCAAGCGGCTCGCACCCAGCTGCGAAAGCTCAGACGAGAGCTTCCACGCATATATCAGCTCAGAAATACTGTATCTAAGATCTTGTAGATGCTGAGCTTGACTAGAACCCACTAACAGCGGTCTACATGACAGCGTGGAGGTCTTCTAATAGTGGGGAGTCTTCTCGCTATTTTGGGTTAGTTTCGAAATCATTTAATCTAGTATGGCGAGTTGAATCGTAGCGAAGTGTAAATAGCTCATCAGTTTGCTTGTTGTCTTCAGATCATTTTGACCTAAAACTTTGTTTTCATCATTAAAATTATCATGTTTCAAGTTAGACTGAACTCATTAAATGAATCATAAAAAATATATTTTATCAAGTACGACAGGATATGTTGGTACACAAGGTCAGCTAAGCTGCATAAGATTTGCATGATTAACCAAATGTACAAATTTTGTAGTAGCGTTAACTAAAACATTGCAGGCCGAAGTGTCAAGACGCCATGGCGTCTTTAGTTCGTTGTGCTGGCATTAGCAGAAATCAACGCGTTGCTAGCACGAGTAATGGAACGATTTGGCTGACGCGTTCGCGACGAAAATCAGATTACAAGCGTCCTGTGGATACGTCTCTGAAGACGGCGTTGATGGGCAACGTGAGGAAGTTGCGTGACTGCTCTCTGCTGCACGCATCCAGCACGTGTCTCAACGAACTTCACATGGGGGTGTCAAAAATGATCCGAGTGTATGGAGTGGAGTGCATGCTCGCAAGAGCTATTTGACTCAAGGATCGCGAGGATCTTTCTATTGCTTCAAGGGCGTATCTTATCTTGAGGACGCCCGTTCGCAATGGCAAAACAGAGGACGCTAAACGAACACTGGCCGTTCGTTTGGTCCAAGCAGCGACTGCGGTTAAAAGCCACGTGCTGCGGGTGGTCCAGCAACTGACCAGGCAAGCAGATCCCACTTGCTGGGCTAAGCCGTGGGTCCTCGCAGGATCCTCACAAAGCGCCGCATATTCTCAAGTCGAAGTTGCGGCCGTTTCGGCTCTGGAAAATGGAACCTCATGTAGTCAAGAAAGAGCCAACCCACCGAGAAGGAAGGGCGAAGGCACCCAATCCTCATTTGAGAATCGGCAGCCTCCGCCACACCTCCGTCTTCCTCTGCCATGGACCGATCAACGTGGCAGCAATCGCCTCACTCGCAGACTGGATGGTTCCCTCTGCAAGTAGAGACCCAACAACCATCTCCTACTTCACAGACACACAGCGGGTGGCTGCCAGACGTCACCAGTCACGATCACCGCGCGTATGAGTCGTCTCCAATGTACGCGTCAGCACCTACCCCCTACTGGATGACGGAGACGACTTCCCACTCGCCTCAAGCGAGGTTCCTGCCGTCGCCAGCGTTCCGTCGACCCGAGTCGCTCGATCTGTACGAGCGAGTCCACCAGCACGAACACAAACCCTCAGTACAGACGGTTTTACGTCACAACAAACAGATCGCCATCGGTCGCTGGAACACCGAAGAGCACCAATGGTTTCTCAAGGGTCTCGAGATGTTTCAGGGCCCCGCGTGGGGTGAGATCGCGCGGCTCATTGGCTCGCGTACGTCCACACAGGTGCGGACCCACGCGCAGAAGTTCTTCACCAAGTTAGCCAGACTCAACCAGACAATGCCCTACTTCGAAACGCAGATCCAGAAGGAGCGTGCACGGCTCGTGGCCCAAGGCGCCAGCGTCACACCCACGGCACAGAGCGCACCTAGTGCGTCCCTGTCACCTCG
>JAIKVB010001336.1:0-13699 GCA_024679045.1 Phytophthora brassicae
CTTTTTGCAGCGCTTCCGCTTTCTCATCACGGACGACCTTCACGGAAAACACAGTTCCTTCGCCGTACACTGCGCAGTTAATTAAGCTCAACCTCGTCTGCCCTCTCGTTCATGTTTCTTCTCTTCAGAAAGTTCGAGACTGAGAAATGTTCATACCAGCACCCTCTATAAGCGGTGCTCTCTACAAGAACACATCCATGACCCCATCAATCTAACGGTAACAAAACATATTAATGAATCATGCTTGATGAGTTTTGGCCAATGCAGATCTCGGTATAATTACGTAACGGCGGCCATTTCCCAAGAGTCGGATTTGATTGGCTAAAACAACTTCGTAAAAAGAGGCAGCTCAGAATTAGGCAAGATGCCAAAACGGACTGGCTAAAATTGTGATGGCTCACTCACTATGTGAAACGTATTGAGAAGGACCTGCCGGCACCTCGGAAGCAGCAACAGCAATGCAATTTCGTATGACTTTGCCAAAATCAAGCGGCGTCCAGACTGTTTGTGACGAAGGTTTTATTTAGCGAAGGGAAATAGGAGCGCAACGCGTGCAACAGAAGCCGATCCATCCTACAGTTTTCACTACAGAATGACCGGAAGGGAGTCAAAGCAGACAGTAAATCCCAATCGTCAAAAGTGAGAATGAACTTATCTTTGAACACAAAATAACCCAAACGAACGAGTTCATAGCTGTTGAGGTGAACACGAGGACGAAACACAAGAACACTCTTCCTCTTGGGCAAAGGTTGGCTGTAATGGACTACGGAGGTTCCTCTTGTGCTCCCAAACCAAACGTTAAAACTGAGCCAACGCTGCACAGATACACTGGCGAGATTCCCAAACCACCCACGTCGGTAGCTTTCAACGCCAACGCCTCTTCAATTCCAGGGAGATTTCTGTGGATTCCTCTCTTACGAAGAGGAATCGAACGTGCAACAAGCAACTGGATCAAGTTCAGACCAAGAAGAACGTGTTTGGCGATGAAGAGCGACGTGACGCGTCCATTCATACGCTACATCCGTCGTGAAAAGTGATGAAGCTGCAGCGTTTTGACCTCGTCAGAGAAGACCACAGTAGCAACTCGACCATCGACACCTTCCAGCCAGCATGAAGCTGCTAAATCCCTGCAGAAATAATGCAGCAAGCAGAGTAGCAGCACCGACGGTCCGAAAAGATGGTCTGACATGCGTCTTCGAGTGATCCTAGCGAGCAGATTCAACAAGCTGTAGTACATGAGCATGAGCTGAGCAATTGCCGGGTAAATGGCGAACCAAGCTTCCAAGAGACCAGACTGTTGACCTTCAAAGCGACAGCCAATAGTCCAAAATGTGGCCAAGGTCATCCTCAGTTATGGTAATATTGAGATCAAGAGGAAGTCGAAGCTGCGCGAGCGATTCCGCCGCCATAGTAAGGAATCTGTCCACAGAGAGCGCCAATATGAAGTGCTGCTAGAGACATGATCCACCTGATCAGCACCAAACCCACTGACAAGTTGGAAACCAGTGTCTCCCAGTCGTATACGATCCGCACAGTTCGCTCTTGGTCCGTTTCGTAGAGGAAAATGTCGTACAACGAGTCGGTTGAAATCGCGATGGAGCTGAAGCTACGCGCGTAGTCGGACGTGATGAAGTTTGTTCCCCACGTTTTGTATCTTGGAGCTGCGAAACACTCTTCTCGTCTCAAAACAATCCAATTCCAGACCAGATTGCATGTTAAAGACGCGAAACATCATAGTTTGGTGGACCAGGAGTTGAGCTGGTTACGTCCGAGAACCAGCCACCTCCTTCCAAATCCTTGTACCAACCATTCCGCCAGACGCCTCCAGGCTTCTTGAGCCATTGAAGTGTACGCTCATGCCGGACGCTCTGGTTGACGCCTCGAAAACTGGCTGGAGACTTGGTACTGGCACCGTTCGCGTCGCCGAAGTAGGCGTCTACAGACAGGAATCACCATCCCACGTCGGTATTGCATGACGAGCTTGCATGGCGTTATCCCAGTACGGCATGATGAGCACTGGTAACGCGTTAGGAAGTTGGAACAAGCGATCACTATTGGCACTTTCGACGACTCGGAGACTGTCAAGTGTCAAGGTTTTATAGCCCAAAGCAGTACAAGCAGCGAAAATGTTGTCAATGGTGGCAGCAATGAGGCTACAGGTGTCGAGATAGGATGCGAACGCTGCTGAGTCCAGTGTGTCTTGAGTTGATACCTCTTTTCTTTGTACAAGACGACACCCATGCTCAGCGGAACCAGTTGAATCCTCGAAGATCGAGTCGCTACCTTCAGCTCCAAGTAACGAGCTCACGATTCTTGGCTCGTATGTCGTGCCAGAACGAACACAAGCGACGACTCGATCAGTGTACGGGACGTCATTTGTTCCTACAATTTTGTTTGTTCCAAGAGAAGGATCTTGTCCGAATTCAGGATGTTGGATGGATGGACTGGAGTTCCAGAAAGCGCCAAGTAATTGCACGAGCACCATTGCACTGATAAAGAGACAAATTGTCCAGTGATAAAGTGCTGTCGTGATATCTCTCGTTTTTAACAGCTCAAAGGGAAAAAAGTCAAATGAAAACGATTTTTGTGTGGGAATCATCACGTTGGTGGCAGATTTCAACTTGTACTACAAACACAGTAGTAACATCCAGTGATGACCGATGAGCAGGGACAATGTATCCATACTTGTACAACAGTATGAAGCTTCCGTTTCTATAAAAACTTTGAGTATACCGGTATGCACAACTATTAATACTAGCATTTTTTTGAAAATAAGTAACTGTTATAAAAAATATAAATATATTTCCGATAAATATATATTTCGGGTTCCCTGGTTCGTTTACTACATGTAGTTACGTGAACATGCTAGCGTACGCCGGCATCTGCTTAACCACTTGCCACCCAATCTCGCGAGCCATACTCATATCTGGCCCTAATTCGTTGGCGATCGCTCGATATCGTTCCACCATCTCCTCGAGGATGTCCCCTCCTTCTGAAGGAATCATCATGTCAAGGGAATCAGCGTGTTAATATTTCCTCTACTCAAAAGAGGTGGAACATCTGGAAATGGAATGCAAACGCTTAAATCATCTCTGGAAACAATTGAGTTAATAAAAGCAGCCGCATTGACCGGCTCTTTCACCGTGATTTTGTTGATCTTGCGGTCTGCAGTCAACCACATGAAGATCCACACCAATATTTCCTCTACTCAAAAGAGATGGAACATCTGGAAATGGAATGCGAACGCTTAAATCATCTCTGGAAACAATTGAGTTAATAAAAGCAGCCGCATTGGCCGGCTCTTTCACCGTGATTTTGTTGATCTTGCGGTCTGCAGTCAACCACATGAAGATCCACACATTGCGCAAATCAGTCAAAAGAGCCACAGCGGACATGTCTGGGGATTTCAGATTGACAGCAACCAGTTCAGCAATCGACTGTGCTTCTTTCTTGTTGTAGTCCGGTTTTAGGTCTCTTTTCAGTCCAATCACCAAGCGCAGTCCGTTGAGATAATGCACGTTTGCAGCAGTTTCATCTCCCAAGTCCTCCAGAACCAGCACGTCCGCACCCCCACTCAGATCAAACGGAAGTCGCTCATCCACGATGTTCAGCAAACTCCTATTGTCTTCCACGTGTTCGAAACAAAGGCCGCGCGCAGTCAGTATACTGCTGAAATTGTCTGCCAGATATTTCTTGTATCCTTTTTCACCCAAGATTTGTTTATCTTCGCCAAGTGTCATATCCCAATCAAACATTGGAATTTTGTTTTCCTGCTTTACCATCGGATCCTTGAATTTGAGTACTTTCACCGGAATCTTCAATTCGCTCAGCAGCTTTTGGCGTTCGCACTACTCATCTCCGATATTGCAACACATTCACGACCCCTTTTTTGCTGTCCCTCCAACATCTCCATCATCTTATCAACTTGTTCGCCAAGTTCATTAACTCGCGAAACAACTCGTTCGCCAAGTTTATTAACTCGCGAATCAACTTGTTCGCCAAGTTCATTAACTCGTGAATCAACTCGTTCGCCAAGTTCATCAACAATGGTTTTCCATTGATCGGTGGCTTTTGGGAGTTCCACCAGCACCTGAATCTCTTCTTCTCCAGGCTGGAAATCCGGCCCAAGCAACTCCGGATCGTTAAGCTTCCACGTTGGGCGCATCTTCTTATACGTAGGGTCAATTTCTCCTGACAACAATCCATCCACACTATCGTCGTCTTTCAGCCACGCGCCGTTCTTCCACGCCATGTACAGCGTCAAATTGCTTGCGTCAAAGCTGTAGCGCTCTTTGTACCGCTGATTACCGAATATGGCTTTTTGCAGCGCTTCCGCTTTCTCATCACGGACGACCTTCAATGAAAACACAGTTCCTTCGCCGTACACCGCGCAGTTAAGCTCAACCTCGTCTGCCCTCTCGGTCATGTTTCTTCTCTTCAGAAAGTTCGAAACTGAGAAACCATTTCTCTGTTTATACCAGCACCCTCTACAAGCGATGCTCTCTCTAAGAACACATCCATCCCCATCAATCTAACGGTAACGGCCAGCCAAATACTAATGAATCATACTTGAAGTATTCAAGTTACTTGATGAGTTTTGACCAATGATCTCGGTATCATAAACCTCGGAACCAGCGGTCATTAAATGGCGAAATTTTCGCAAGTCAGAATTCGTAAAAAGAGCGAACGAGTGAGCCCAGAATTAGGCAAGATAAATTGTGATGGCTCACTGAAACGTATTGAGAAGGACGAAAGCGGTGACCTGCCGACACGCAGGGAGAGCTCGGAATCAGCAACAGCAATGCAATTCCGTATGACTTGGCTAAAATCGAGCGGCGTCCACAACTGAATTCCTTGCAATCTTGGGTCGTCCAGCCGCCACATTTGAGGCTTTCGTATGTTCAAGAGCTCGACCACCTGCAATGTGTCAACATCCGATGACCGAAGTGTCCGCACTCGATGATTCCAGAAGTGACAAAACGATCGAAATGGGGTCATTGAACAAATCCCAATAACCGAAAGTGATGAGGTACTTGTCTCCAAAAACAGCATATCCCAGTCAAATGACCTCGTAGCTGTTGACGAGCGCTATCTCATGCTGTGTTGACCCTCGAATCGGCAGCCTACTGTCCAGAATGCAGCTAACATCAGCTTCAGCCGCGCTAACGAGGCAGATGATAATATGCCAAACCTACAGGCATCAGAAAAACAGCCAATTCCACCACTAAACCACACGCTTTTCCCTCGATAAGCACTTGAGTACAATGCCAAAAGCGTCACCACCCATCGGGACAAAAGTAAAATGATCGACAGGACGTTTCCCAATCAAAGACAATGCGGACTGTGCGCTTTCCGTAAGATATAAAGACGAAAATACCAAATTCCGTGCTCGCGATGTAAATAGAGCTCATATTTTGATCCGTGTGTGAAGTACTAAATTTGCTGAAGTACTAAATTTGCTTCCCCATCCAGCAGAATCGCAGTCACGTCGGTTTGAGCAGTCCACTTCCTCTCCTGTACGCATGTCAAACAGTCGGTGCATCATGTAATAAGGAGCTCCTGCCGTTGAGCTTTTCACGTCCGAGTACCAACGCATACCTTCCAGATCTTCAACCACCCGTTCTTCCAATGACCACCAGGACGCGTTAACCACTCCATAGTACGTTCATGAAGGACGTCTCTTGAAAACTTGCCATCGCGGAGACACTCTTACTACTACAGTAGTAGCGAATGCGTCTTCCAACCGAAAATGCCCATCACCTCCCCACGTTGGAATGGCATGACGAGAAAATGCAGCATTGTCCCAGTACGGCATGATCAAAATAGGTAACGTGTTCGGAAGCACGAACATATTCTTGCTGTCCCAATCGTCCACGACGTGTAGGTTATCTCGAGTCAGGTTTTCATATCCCAGCGCTAGACAGCCTTCGAAGATGTTGTCAATGGTTTTCTCAATCAAGGCGTATGACGACGTGCATACATGTACAGCTCCAGAGTCAAGTGAGTCTGCGACGGAGCCTGCTCGCCGTTGTCGAAGCCGGTAGCCGTGCATTGCTGCACCAGTCGAGTCTTCCAAAATAGCTGTCGTACCCGGAGCGGCAAGTAGTGAACTCACCAGCTTTGGTTCGTAATGGCGTCCATTTCGGACGCATGCTATCACTCGGTCCGGATATGGCACATCGTTAGGCCAATGATCTGCGAGGGTCCTAATAAAGGACTTTGCCCGAAAAAAGTGTGTTCAGTAGTTATCTTGGAGTTCCAAACAGCTCCGAGTAGTTGAGAGCACACCAGAAAAATGATGAAAATGCACGTTGGCCACTGGTATAAAGCATCGGCAAGTTCACGCAGCTTGATTCTTGGACGAAGCTCCAACTGCTTCGTTGGTAACCTGGACACCTCATCTTCGCATGAGCCACAAATCGATTTTGATGAAGGTGCTTCCGCGCTTCCATCCGCCGCGATCACAACTGGAGCAATGGATGATTTGTGATGAATTCTCGGTAACCAATCCATGTTGGAGCAGACGGCAATTTCCGCTGCCTTAACAAAACGTGTGGCTTCCGTAAGTGCTACGGATAAAGAAAGCCGCTGTACGTCGAGACTTTTTTAAACTGGGAAAAAGACAATAGCCGAAAATCATCTGAAATAGCCACATCGCACGCCGGGAAGACGCGCCACATCGATGACCGCATCCGTTGGGCTGAGAATAACAAAAGCTGAAAACGCAACGCTTTCATACCAATTCATTACTATCATCTCGAGGGGCGTCTCAATTGGCAGGTGTATAGTATTCACCAATACGTTTTTGTTCAAGTGCACCTTTGGCGGTGCGCCGCATACATTCGCGAGTACGGCGACGGCGGGAGTCGTGCAGGCACCGCCAGCAACGCAGTTTCTGATCCATCATCAGCACATAGCAGTGACACAACATGCCGCCACTCCTCGAACTTTACTTCACTCGAGTGCTCTAATCCGAGTCGGTCACGACCGCGAGGCGTATAGTACTGGATCCAGAACCATAGCAAGCCGCGGAAGTTATCACACACGTAGCCTTGCTTGCCGGACACAACCTCGTGGTCACGCAGAGCCTCTAGTATAGCTGGAAGTCGGTGCCGACGATGCTGAAAAACGAGAATCACAATGGCTGTGTTCAGACAGCAAATATTTTCGTGATTGATGTCCTCCATCGTCACGATGGTCATGAGATCACGTAGAAGTCGCACGAGGTTAACAGTCAGAAACTCGCTCATTCGGTCCATCTCGTAGTCATCAGCTAGGCCAAACGTTCCGCTCTGGGGCTGCTTCGCAAATTTTTCTGACGACAGCAGCATTGATCGAATAAACACGTTTGAGTCGACCAGATTCAGGATCACCACTTCTGTAGTATTGTAAGCACACACAGGTCGTTAGTGACGGCAGACAAATAATTGACAAATAACCAAAAAAAAATTTCATACGAACCCATGAAAGCAGCGAACTGGGTATTGCTCAGCATTCCATGAAAAAGCTGCAGCGACAAATAACCAAAAAAAATTCATACGAACCCATGAAAGCAGCGAACTGGGTATTGCTCAGCATTCCATGAAAAAGCTGCAGCGTTTCCCAGTTGCCCTTCGTCATCTCGCCGAGTAAATCAAAAGCCGACTGAAAACTGCCTTGCGAACGATAGGCACCACCACTAAGGATCTCCGTGACAAGCGCCTGGAGTAGAGGCGTACGGGCCACGAAGAGCTGTTCACTGGGGGCAGCACGACGCAAAAATGCTTCTACACAGGAGGCAAGCCAGAACCGGTAAATCGAGTCAACTGGCTGCTCGATCAGCGCGTGGATGATTTTCGAGAGAAGGCCTTTGTCAGGGTGCTCAAGATTGATTGGCGTGGACCCTCCATCATTCATCAGTTGGACTTCGTGCTCACTCAGTAGAAGAAGCTTGCTCGTGTTGTCGCTGTAGTCGCGGTCGCAAAAGTTGTGAATCAAACGCAAAAATTGAATCTTTAACGATGCATCCAAGCTACAGTCGCAACCAGGGCCGTGTAGCGGCTCATGAGCTGGATTAGGAGGCACCGTCGTGGTCCACTGAAACTTGTCAAACATTGTGTTCAGTGTTTTGACTAATCCCATTTCTGCGAGGCGTTCTTGAAAGTCGATCTTGCGCTTTCCATTCAGTAAAGTGCATAACACGAAAAGAACTTCGACGCGATACGGAGCCAGCACGATCGACTTCATGATCACTTGCGCTTCGGCATCCTCTTGAGCGCGCTGGTCTGGCGCTCTGTTGCGGAAAATTAGATCCCGCAAGATAGCTGTCTCGGCAGAGAACGGGTGCTGCGAGTGCGACGATGCTACTGCGCTAGAATCTTCTCCGGTAGAGGCTACTGCCGCAGCACGTGCTTGGTGATGCCTATGTAGAATGGTGAGGTCTCCAGTAGGTCCAAGTGCTGGATGTGTTACAAGACGATCAATAGTATCCCAATCGCTGCGGTCGCTCGTCTGGTACAGCAACGTAGCAAACTCAGCTGACGTTGCAAGTTCAGACGAGAATGGTTCGTAAACCGGGTTCAGCGCGAAATAAAAATTCTGCACTTGCAGTACTTGCAACAATCGCTGCAGGATGAGAGGAGAGTTGAAAATCAGTGCGTGGTTGCGGTCTACAATGTTGTCTGCGCGCATCATGCGGTTGCGCCGCAACTTTAGCAGCTCCAGCGACTTAATGACCTCTGTAAAAACAGTCACCAAATATAAAATAATAAGTTAATAGCAGCTCCAGCGACTTAATGACCTCTGTAAAAACAGTCACCAAATATAAAATAATAAGTTAACATACGCACAGGTCGGCAATAGGCAAAATGCATCCACCTACGAGCTGTTTCCAGCAGCCGTCGATCTTCAGGCTCGAACACCACAAACAAAATGCATCCACCTACGAGCTGTTTCCAGCAGCCGTCGATCTTCAGGCTCGAACACCACAAGAGCCACCACACGGCAGAAGAACGCTAACTGTCTCGACGACAAAGACTGCATGATCGCATGAAAATTCGCTACAGGAGCACCAGAAAACGTCCACATTAGTCCTCCCACACCCGACATCAACCATCACTTGTCACCACGTACGGATCCGACTGAGGTCGAAGGACTCGTCTCTCACAGCGAGAACTTCCTCTACCAGGCCCGACGCGTTGTCGAAGAACCTTACGTCTCCCATCAGCTGGAATAAATACACGATCAGTCCGTCCTTGTCACGCAGTTGCATGGCCAAGTTGATTGAAAAGTAGCACAGCTCTCTCAAGATCGCCTAACACAGCAACCGCACCAAGAACAACACAGTTCAGCATCCTCCCCTCAATCTCCTCTTCTATCTCGTCGTCTTACCATCGTATCATTCAAAATATGTTTCCTCAGCGACGCATCGGTGCCGCTCTTTCCCGTCGAAAGGATTACAGGCACCGGCTCTTCCCACAGCGCGCGGACATCGCTCCTGGGACTCAGCGCGTGCTTCTGGCGGCGCTCGCCGTCCAGCACGAGCGTGGACCAGCGCGGCGGCTGCTTGTCCTGCAGCAGATGGTCTTCCTGACGCAGTGCGTACATCACACGAAGCAGACACTCATCACCACCAACGCGGAGAAACATCTCACGCTCTGAGGCCACGAAGCTGCCCACGCTCTCGTCCATCGACGCGCCGCCGTTTTCCTGAGAGTGGACGCCGTTGGGGTCCAGCAGCCGCTGCACGAGTTCCTGCAGAAGAAGCCGCAGCTTGCGACGGTCCTGCGCCGTACTGTCCAACAGCGCGTAGAGCTCCCGGATAAGAACGACGAAGCTCTGTTTGCGGCCGTGAAAAGCGGCGTGGCGCTCGTATTCGCGCGCCTCGGCGGCGTCGAGAGACGAGACGAAAGCAGCCGGAAGATCTGCCACCGTCTGCAACCGCGCACGACTCCATTGTGGGCTCAGCGTCGTCCGGGAAGAAGTTGTGACGCCCGTGACCTGCATGCGGCTTAGCGCAGAGAAGACTCGGCGACGGCGAGAGTGATGGTCAGCCATTCTTTTCTGGTTTGATTATGAGACTGGTATTGGTCATTGAAAGAATCGATCCGATTCAAGAGGTTTCCCCTAGCGACTTCGAGAGGGAAAAACATTCCGCATTCTGTGCTCTTGAATTTACTATGCAGGACGCAGAGGTGCTGGCCCCGCCAAGCGACGGCATCTCGTGCTTGCGCTTTGGCTCGCATTCTCATCTGTTGGTGTCTTCCTGGGATGCCTCCCTACGTGTGTATGATGGAGAACGGCTGCGTGCCCGAGTGGACCTGGAAGCACCTGTGCTGTGCTGCTGCTACGGCAAGGGCGAGGGCGAAGCGTTCGCTGGTGGATTGGACTGCGTCGTTAAGCAAGTGGACTTGAATACGCGTCAAGTGAGCGCGTCGCTCGGTCGCCACGATGCGGCTGTAAGACACGTTGGCTACTCGAAGGAGTTTGGCTTGGGCGTGAGCGGTGGCTGGGACGGCGCCGTCAAACTCTTCGATGTCCGCAATGGGGACAACGCGCAAATCCACGCGCTAAAACTTGGCGGCAAAGTTTTTGGCATGGACATTAAGAGCCACTTAGTGGCGACCGCATCATCTGATCGACAGGTGGCCGTGTACGACGTGAGGAACTTGGCGCAGCCACTGGTGCACAAGGAGAGTCCGCTCAAGTACCAGATGCGCTGCGTTAGCGTTTTTCCCGACCTATCTGGGTACGCGCTCGGATCTGTAGAAGGTCGCGTGGCACTCGAGTACTTTGCAGACGAAAAGGCTGGCGAGAAGAAACGCAGCTATGCGTTTAAATGTCATCGCGGGAAAGTGGATGACCAGACGCTTATTTATCCCGTCAACAGCATCGCATTCCATCCGACGTACGGGACTTTTGCCACAGGCGGATGCGATGGCGTGGTGAACCTTTGGGACGGTGCCAATAAGAAGCGGATTACGCATCTGCGTCAATACCCAACGAGTATTGCGGCCATGGACTTTAATCATGACGGCACAGTGCTCGCCGTTGCAGCCTCGTACACGTACGAAGAGGGAGAGAAAGAGTACGTTCAGCTGTGCTTTGCGTTGCGTGGTCTCTTAGCTTACCCAGTTTGTTTGTTGTGATTTGTGCAGCCATCCCAATGACGCCATCTTCCTCCACTCGGTACAGGACTCAGAGGTGCGGCCGAAACAGAAAAAGGCAGCATAAAAGGCAAGAGGAATGGCGCTTGTCCTTCAGGCGACTAAGAAACAAGCTCGAAAGATATGGTTGCAGGCGCTATCCGGACGGGCTTTCTTGTCTTCACCTTGAAAGTACGTTCACGACAAATAGAGCTCTTTTGCTGCTATGACAGATGTTCATATTCTACCTACTTTGCCTTAAAACTAACGCAGGAGATAGCCGTGAACAAGAAACGAACATTTGAGACGGACAGTTCATGGCTAGCATCAATAACTCAGCACCGGGTTTTAGTGCTGACACAAGAGTGAGCTAAAAAGGCTTGAAATGGGTAGCACCTATACAGGCAAATTCGACTACAGCCAGTACGCTGAAGCTCTAACACTCATGCTAGTCGTGCTCGCGCTGAATTGATCTCGTAGGTATCCCGTACCCGTTTTTTTTTTTTATAGTCCCCGAAAGACTCAGCACTGCATCCTCGGTGTAAGACGCCGCTGCACGTTCAGTTCGCCGGCACAATTTGGACCCATTTCACCGACACCAACAATAAGAGATTGGATTTGATAAAAATTTAGAGCTGGTTTTGAGGCTGGAGAAACTGAGAACTGGAGTGTCAGCCACGTGAATATGTCATCGTGTTCACGATACTTCCCACACCGACATGGCGTAATAAAGGGTAAGACCAGTAATAATGATGGCAAGATCCTACATATGAACCAGTTGGCGGTGACCCGGGCAACTCTAATGCAGTCGGATGACTATATTATAGTCATCCGACTGCGTTAGCGTCTATGTATTGGCGGGGTGGCGAACAACCAGTTGGGCTACGGATTTACACATGAATTGACCATTGGACTTGTTTGTTAAACAGTGATCTACTGGTCGAACGCTGAATGAACTCACTGCCTGTTTGCACGGCACTTGGGTGATGTCGACTGACTAATGCTGACAGGGGCATTCGTAGCGACACTGGCAGACGCTTCAGTCGTGATTGTTGCAGGAGAAGCCATCTGCGAGACCACATCTTCTGTGGTACTGCTGGTCGACACTGTTGTTGAAGTGCTACTGGCGCTGCCTGCGCTGCTGAAAGCAGTCGAATCGGCCTCACCAGTGCTACCAGTAGTGCTAGTCACAGGCGTTGTTGTATCGGTAGCAGCAGAACTCGACGCGCTCACAGCCGAAGTGGTGTCCGTCGACGGCTCATTTGCCCCAGAGACGCTCGACGTCGTTGACGATGAAGCTGATGTCAAACTGCCCACACCGAAGTTGGCAGTCGCCGCGCTTAATTGAGACGCCGCTACGATCGCGTACCCGCCGATTTGCGTCGTATATGTCTTCAAAAGGCTTATCACTGCGTCTTCGTTGTTCCCCGATAAGGTGCCGCTGTCCTTCAGTACGTTCAGCTCGCAGTCACGACCGAGACTTGCCTTACAGTCGCTCGCCGCTGCCGGCACGAAGAAATTGCCGTCTTTATCGTCGAGATTGGGCGTCTTAACTGTACCGAAGTAATTGCCTTCGGCCAAGACATACCCGCTGGTCGCCACGTCAAACGCGTGTCCCGAGTTGTCGTAAAAGTAATTGTTGGCAGCGTGCACTACGACGCTCTGATCGGCAGTGCCTCCGATTTTGGGCGACCGACCAGCAGTCATGTGGATGAAGTTGTTAATGAGACTGATCTGGGTCGTTTTGCCGTATAGCAGGAATCCCCAGTAATGGCGACCGTCACATGACGATGAATATTCAGTGTTGCCGTCGAAATCCGAGTTGCTGATGGTAAGTCCCATGGCACCCGAGAAGTTGACCACTACCATTTGCCGTCCGATGCTCGAGATCTTGACGTGGTCAATCCATATACCCGACGGCGCTGTGTCGTCTGCGCCTCGGATTGTGAGGGCGTCGCCACCCCAAACGAGGTGCGGGTTGAGTTGTGTGATGTGGATGTTTTGCACGATCACATTGCTGCCCTCGATGAAGAGACCCTTGCCGTACAGCACACCAGCTGTACCCTCTCCAACCAGGGTCTTGTTGCTAGCAACCACGAGCGGTTTCTTGGCAGCATTGTCGTATGTCACCTCAACGGCGATACCTTCGCTATCGCAGCCTCCAGTTTGGGACATGGCCGTATCTCCTTCCATGAGGACGACGTCCTGCGACTTGAAGCCGTTGTTCTTGGCGATACATTCTTGGTTGAAGGTGGGTCTGCATCCAGTTTCCGTCGTGGTTTCTTCGGTGCCGCTGAAGTTGAAGGTTTGCTGCAGAACGATGACTCGTGGTTCACTGTCGCTGAGGTAAGTGGAAAGCTCGTCGATTGTGGTGGGGTAGACCGGTTCGGCACTGCCACCGCCGGTGGTGCCGGCAGCGAAGCCTGGGGCTGAACCCGTGTTGATCGTTGCAGCACCGACCAATACGGCCGAGGCCGCAATAGCTGCCACCAAGAAGCGAAGCATCAGGCGATACCTTTGAAGAAATCTGGAAATATGAAAGTGAACAACGATTGAGACTGAAAACGGTATCGTGT